>JAAVUK010000148.1:0-31927 GCA_014899095.1 Fusarium buxicola | reverse complement strand
GCCTCCGCCCACGGTCCATCTGGACCTCTCTCGCCCGACCCCCAAGCCAATCCTCCTCGCAACTGGCGGCATCGGTGGCTTGGGTAACCCTCACTTCACGTCGCGAGCCCACCCCCGCCCCATGTTTGCTACCAAGGGAGAAGACGCCGTCAGTATGAAGATCGAGCTCGAGCTCAAGCTCCTTGCTGATGTTGGACTTGTGGGCCTGCCTAACGCTGGCAAGAGCACTCTTCTCCGAGCCATCACCAACAGCCGTACTCGTGTCGGCAACTGGGCTTTCACGACCCTACAGCCCAACATCGGCACCGTCGTTCTCGACAAGTACTCCGGCCGTCCTACTATCAAGAGCTACCGCCGTTATCCCGCTCAGCTGGGACTACCTGAAGAGGTCGAGACGGAGCCGCGTACCCGCTTCTCCATCGCCGACATTCCCGGCTTGATCGAAGGCGCTCACCTCGACCGCGGCCTCGGTATTGCTTTCCTGCGCCATGTCGAGCGTGCCGGTGTCCTCGCCTTCGTCATCGACCTGGCCGCAGGTAATGCCGTTAAGGCCCTTGACTCCCTCTGGCGCGAGGTTGGCTTGTACGCCCAGATGCGTGATGAGGAAGAGGCAGACCGCGAGATTAGTTCACGTGTCGACTGGGACCTCACGCAGGATAGGGATGGGCCTATGAATATGTTTGACGACTTCGATCCTGAGCTCCAGGATAATAAAACGAAGCCGGGTCTTCAGATCGCTGGAAAGCCTTGGTTTGTAGTCGCGACCAAGGCCGACCTGCCAGAGACGCAGGAGAACTTCAAAGACCTCAAGGAGTATCTCGACAGTATCACCCGAGGTGACAAGCCGCATCCGAGTGGCGTTGAAAAGGCCTGGACCAAGGACTGCACCGCCATCCCGGTGAGTGCCATTAACGGCCAAGGTGTGGATAGGATCGTTCACTGGACTGTTGGCCTGTTGGACGAATAGACACATACCTCGGAGAAACCTATGTATTATACCATCTGTATCAAGAGATAATCCCTGTCATGATTCAAGACTGTAACACCAAAACTTAATCAAACACTTGCATATCATGATTCCTTTTCTTCTTTTCAAGCACCGTCGCCCTCTGTTTCCTTCACCGGCTCCGTATCTGCAGGTTCCTCGGGCGAAGGAAGATCCGCCACATCCACCTCCTCCTCCTTTGCTTCAGTGCTCTTGCCCTCCTCAGCGACCTTCTCGTCGTTCTTCTTCTGCTGATTAATGTTGATAAGAGGAGAGGTATCGTTGAAAATACGTAGCAGCATAGCAGAGCGGTCCTCTTTAGGAAGCATGAGGTTGAGCGAGGCAAGGCTCTTCCAGAGAGGTAGAGCCATACGCTCAGCAAAGTCAGGATCCGTGCCATCGGGCTCGACGCGCAGAACAGCGCAGCCCATGCCAATGTCACGGACACGCTCGCCGATCTCGTCGAAGCGCTCCCACTTGTTATCGTTGATTTTGGGGAACATCTCGATGAGAAGCTTTCGGAAGGTCTCCTTGTTGTGAAGGTGGACAACGCGGGGCTCGCCAACATAGCCCTGAAGAATGGGCATGCCCTCGGCCTGGATACGCCATCGGCAGACCTCAGCGGATGGAGCATCCTGCTTCATGTACATACGGACACCGCCGTGGATGAACTTGATTCCACGGCCCTCGTTCTCGGTAAGAATGTCCCTCAGGAGAGCGCTGGTGTAGTAGATGGCCTTGGCAGGCTCACCCATCTCGTTTCGGACCATGTATCGATCGTTGGGGAAGCGCTTGGAGATGTGATAGAACTCCTTTATGTTCTGGACGGTAGGGTGAGATATATCGAGATATTTGAAAGGCTCCTCAACCGGACCGTTTCGACGAGGCTTGCTGCCCTCCTGGCTCACCTGAGGAACAGGGGTTGCGGCAGCTGAAGGCTCGGTGGACTCAGTCTTGACCTTCTTTGCAGGCTGATCTTGAGCATCTTCAGGCTCCAGAGGCCTCTTGTTGCCGTTTATAGACGCATCAGCCATGGCAACATCCTCTTGCTTGACTTCAGCGGTAGCAGGAGTGGTTTCGGTGGCGACGGGGGCAGCCTCGGGCTCTGTCTTCGCCGGTGCCTCTTCCTTGACCGGCGCCTCCTGGGGACCCGTCTTGTCGGAAGTAGTCTCGGTCGAACCATTGGCCTTGGCAGGGGCTTGCTTTGCCTCGTTCTCGTTCTTAACCTTGAATTCGGTCTTCTTCTCCAAAACGGTGATAAAGAATGCGCCGGTATCCTGCATGTGAGGGTACACTCTCATGCAGCGTTCCAGAGGCAGATCGGCGCACTCGGCACCCTCGAGTCGAGGAAACATACTCTCGACGACTCGTCCAGGAATCACACCGTCGGCGCTCTCCTTGGCGAAATCCTCAACCTCCTCCCAGGAGCTCCAGATCCTAGCGCTCTTGTCCATGATCTTCCAGTCCTTCAAGCCAGGGTATCGCTTCAGTTTGGGCAGTTCCTCGCTGCAGTCGACGATCTCGATGTTTCCGGCACCGCCACAACGCTCAATGGCGGAGACAATCACAGATTCATTCTCGACAGGGTTCATACTACAGGTGGAGTAGACGACTCGGCCCCCAACCTTGAGCATCTGAAGAGCTCTTACCAAGATTCTGATCTGCGTCAGGTGCAGACCAAGTGCACTGCCGGGCTGCCAGTCCTTCCAAATGTTCGCATTCTTGCGCAGCGTTCCGTCACCAGAGCAAGGAACATCGGCCAGAATGCGGTCGAACTTCAGATAGATAGCCTTCTTGCTATCCTTGGACGGAAGCTTGATAGACGGGAACATGGTGGCATCGTGGTTCGTGACGAGAAGGTTCGGGGAGGAGAGTCGCTTAAGCTGGTGGACAAGCATGTGACCGCGCTTGTAGTCGGAGTCGTTGGCGATGAGCATGCCAGTAGCTCTTCCAGCGTCGTTGGGGTCGGCTTCCAAGTCGGCCTCGATCTCGTCCTGCGTCTCAGCGCCCAGCTCCAGGCCATCCTCCTTGGCGAAAGATCGCAAGACCTTGCGGACGCGCGCTTCCTCACCTTGATGAATCATCTCAAGTAGCTGCGCCGCCTTGCTTCCAGGAGCCGCACACATGTCCAGGACAGTCATACCAGGGCGGAGATCCATCAGCAGAGGAGGAATCATGCTGACAACCTCCTGTCGGCTAATGTTTCCAACGCTTGTCTCGGAGACCAGGAATTTCTGGAACGCAGCGAAGGGAGGGAACTTGCGGATGACGTTCTTGGGAGTGGTCATCCACCAAGCCAGCTCGTCGGGGTACCAGGGCACAGGCTGAGGGGGCTCGACAGGTCGGCCATCTTGATGCTCAATCTTGACGATTTCGGGAATGTATCTGGCCTGAAGGAGGCGCTTCACGGTGAGCGCATGCCTGTTGACGTATCAAAGTTAGTAGACAGATTTCATTTCGTGGCGGCGTGGATTCTCAGACGTACCCCTTGGAGCCGCAGAACCGGAAGCTGTTGGGCAGCTCGCGCCTGAGAGCCTCCCAGTAAGCCTCCTTCTCCTCCTCAGGAAGCTGGAGCAGCGTGTCGTAGAAGCGCTGTAGTTTCTCGTTCTCCTTGGGGATCGCAGCATAGTCTCTCAAAGGACCGGCCTGCGCACCTCCTCGGCCGCCGCCGCCGCCTCTTCGGTTCTTTCCCTATATTCCATCATGTCAGCATAGCGCAATTGGCGCGGAATCAGAAGGGCAGACATACCCTGAAGCTCTTCTTGCCCATGGTCGCGAATTTGTTTGGAATGATTGAACCAAAGAGCTTGCGACAGAAATTTCCACGACAGAAAAAGGCATGCCCCGCCGCTTTTAGCACCCCGCGCACGCGCTAATGCAGCATTGGAGGCTGGGCTGCAGGCCTGGCACCCCACTACCAAAAAAAGGACATTAACTGACAACCATCATGCTTTCAAATCTCGACCGAATGATAGTCAGAATGGCTGGAAGTGCTTCTGTAGAGGTACTTCATTTATATTCGGCTGTGGTCTTGTATTTCAGCCGTAACTCGGATTATTTAGTAACCTAAGTGCAGGGGCTGGATTTGGCTGTAATAGACAACCTACTAAAATCGGAATGAGAAACGACTAGAATGATCCTAAAGATGGTTTGAGAAGACATTTTCTAACTATAGCCTTGTACATATTACATGTTGCATTTCTTCACATCAACTTGGAAGGTTGATTGCCTAACACATACATGAGCGCATGCAAGACGTGCAACTATACCAACCACGAGGAAACCCCGAATGGAAGAGGGATTAAGTCTTGCCCTCTCTAAGCTCTATACATGTACAAGCTTTTATCGCAGCGCCTTGGTGCTAGACCAAGACTATTTATAGCGGTACAAGATTAAATATATTCACAAGGTTCTTATATAAAGAAGTCTGTGATCTGTTAGTAAAGTCCTTTACTACTCTCGAGAAGAAAACCTTTATATTATTATCCTAAAGCTTAAGCTACTTTACAAACTTATAATTAATTTTATAGTTCTCTAAGACTATCTTTAGAATTATGTTTATCATCGCTTTTTCCTTTTAGCGTGAACAGAGTTTTCAAGTAACACGCTAGGGAGCGTAATGTAGATATCAATACGTACTGAGCTTAGCTATCTAAATAGAAACAGCTTCGTTTTCATCTTTATTGTTCCAGCTCGTGTGAACTGTTTCTACATTACTGCCTCTACTCTTTACGTCTGGCTTTGGAAAAGAAGATTATAAGAAGTCTTAATATACACTCTTAAAACATTCAAGACGTATTCGCAGTGACTCGAGACAGTGACAATATATTAAATAACATTCTTCAATAGTTCATCTTTGTTTCTCTATTACTGTCTCGCTGCAGTAATGGGGAAGAGATTGTATTTTACCAACTCGAGACTCGATTTAACCGAGCGGATGATTTAACTGTTTCAGTCCTCAGACTCGACCCTAATAGCCCCATTCTCACTTTTGTTAGCACAAGGGATGGATTCTTCCTCCTCAGTTTCACCCTCGACTTTCTCTTCTTCGACAGTTTGATAGTTGGCCTACCTACTTACCCATGTAAGCAGAAGCCAAGCCGAAGCCAAGCCGAAGCCGAAGCCGAAGCCGGCACTCTATTTCATAGGACGAAACGAATCACTAACCCACTGCTCTCGGTCCGAGTTAACCTGAACTCTCCACCGCTACATAAACCCTCTGTTGTCCAACCCTCCGCTTCTGCTTGGTTCGTCTTGGAGCTTACATACTATTCTGAAATGAGTAGCATACGGAAAAGTCTTCATCGACGACCAAACGGAAGGCCAGAGGCTTGCGATCCGTGTCGAGCACGCAAAGTCGCTTGCGACCACAGACATCCCAGTTGTAAACGGTGCCAAATGCGAGGAGAAGGCAGAAAGTGCGTCTACACAACATCAACGCCGCGAGGGAATGGAACTCAACCGAGTCCGGTATTTCCAACTCAACCGGGAAAAGATTCTCAATCGCCGCAGCTTAACAACCCAATAATGCGCAAATCTGCTTTTAGCCCGGGCTATCTCGGAAACACAAGTCATACCACTGTCTTTCAGGAAACCAGGGATAGTCTCTCTATTCTTGAAGAGCCTCACTCAAATCATGCCGGAACAGAAGCCATTCATCATCAATCTCAAGTGGATGTTTGCTTACGCGATTTGCCTCTGCCAACACAACAGATGTGTCTCCTCGTTCTGCAGTGCTTGCCAGGGCAACGAGATGCGCATATGGTCTTCAATGATGGACCTTGTCCTGCGGACATGAAGTCCTGGACTCATGTTGCTGTATCTCGCATCGTTCTATCGCTTCGACAGATGTTCGATCTCTTTGGAAAATATGATTCCCCACTGGAGAAGGTTGCCGACGTTCTATGCCGAAATACTGCTCGACCAGTGCAGGATACTTTTGACAGGCCGGAAGACTGGATGGATCAATTCTGCGGACGCAACCTAAGATGGGAGTCAATAGGTCTTCTATGGGCCCATCTGGAGGGTGTATCGGATGCTCTAGGAACTCTTCGAAGTCGCCAGCTCGAATGGGCACCGGGGAAAGAATCGACGGAAATTGCCCTGGATCACCTGCACTATTGCATCGAAATCTCGCGCCACTTTAGTGCGGGCAACGATCTCCTTCTTGACCTCTGTCGTCGAAAGTCCACGCTGGGGACGTGGATTTACGGAGATGCCAGTGAGTACATGGTCGTGCACCTGGCTTGCACTCGCTAAATAGAGTAGGCTCTGTGTCCTGGAATACGCATAGCTTGACCGTGTCAATGATGATGTTTATGGGCAACCATGCTCTAGGGGATGCATCAAAACTGCAAGGCCAAGCTCATAATCTGCCTTCATTCTGCGCCGAGAATAAGCGACGCCTGTTTTGTCATATATTTTACACCGACAAGGCTGCAGTTTCGTTTACCGGGAGACCGCCGCTCATAAGCCGCCGCTACTGTTCAACTTCACTCCCCTTGGACATTTCAGATGAGGATTTGATGTCTGACGAGGCCACTCTAGCTGAGGCCATGAGCACCCTTGATCACAGAGGCTGGAACACACAAGGCAAAGTCTACCCTGTGACGCTCATGCGGGCTCGTACCATGTTAGCGTACGTTCTCGAGGAATTGGTCGAGGTTGTTTTGGGGAATGACACGGCAATAACCCTTGATTACCTTCAGTATGTCCGCTGGTGAGTTTTATAGTATTGGGCTAATTCCGCGTAGCAGCATCAAGGCTCGCCAGATACAGACTTTTTCAGAATTGCCTTCAAGCCTAATCTACGACCATCGAGACCTGACTAAGCCTGATCTTGATATCCAAATTCTCTATGCCAGGATCTTGCTTTACCTCCCCCATTTACGGAATATCTTCATGATTGAAAGACTGCTTCTTCAACATGGCGCAGTGGACGACGGTAATTTGCTAACCACTAGCTTTGAACTTGTCCGAGTAGCGGTTGTGCTCTGGATACACAAGGATCGATTTGCTCCTATGCGACGCAACTTTGAATGGCTGGTAAGCCTGTGTGATCAAGTCTCTCTTATCAATATCGCGTCTAAATGAGTGAGCAGTTGATGGCTTATGCGGCTCCTGGAAGTGGGATCCTCTGTCAAGAGTTGCTTCGACCAACATTCTATGGTGTTCACCCTCTAAACTCTGATTTGTCTCGGTCGAGTATCATCCAGCAACTAAGTCTGGTCGTCGCTTTCCTGAACTGGATTGGTCCTGCAGCACCGAATGGGATTCTATGCGCCGACTGCGAGACAATCATCCAGCGTGTGCTTGATCAACATCTGAACACTGCCACGGCGAACAACGCGAGTTTAGAGCCCCTGGGTTCAAATTTTCCTCGTTCTTTGGGGTTTCGGTTCGAATTGTTGAATACCTTTGATTGGCTTGATAATGGCATGTAAAGATATATCACGTGGCATGTGTGTCAGATGGTGCATTGCTAGTTTGAAAGAATTGTAGACATGCTCAAACGACATTGCATCGTTGACACTATCCAATGATAAGGAAATGCCGACAACTCTATCCGTAAAGTCAACAAAGTCTAAGCCAGACAAATGTTTAATAGCTATCTGCAGAGTTAGCGGCCCTCCGCTTAACCATCATCCTTAACTTTATCATACCTAAACGGCTTAGCCAGTTAAGATCGTGAAGTGAGGATCTAGCTGCGCCCGGAGAAGACCAACAAGTCCTGAATTTCACGTCCTGGTCCTCCAGATCACCAGGCCCTATTTTATCAAATGAAGAGTGTCGCTGCATGGGAAACGCAGGCGTTGATACTCCGTATGGCAGATTCTGATTTCCGTGTCAGGGGTGTCTGTCGGCTGGGGCTAATCCCATAGCTCGGGGCGCTATTGATGCGGTTAAGCGCTATGGAAGTTCTGGATCTCCAATGCTGACGACAATGGAGCGAAGTTCATCTCCACAAGGCAGTTTTGACACGCTATCCGTACAGACAGCCACGAATACCGAATTGGGAATGAATAGTCCGAAGCCATCAAAGACATTATTGACAAGCCACCAAGCGTTGCCTCCCATATCGTGGGTTTAGTCCTGGAAATGGGCCCTTTGGTGTAAGCCAAGTCAGGGGCCGAGGTCCTGGCCGTGATTGAGAGCACGCCCTATATGAAAACCATCATCTCCTGAGCCCTCCCTTCAAGACACCTGAAGCTTCAGCCTTTAGCCGTCCAACTTTGGTCATTCACTCGTTTATACCTGCTTCCTTGTTCTTTCGCTCGCAACCAGTTCACGATGCGTTCTATCGTGACCCTCGCGGCTCTGGCCCTCTCGGCCTCGCTCAACCTTGCTGCAGCCGGTCCCTGCAAGCCCAACCCGAACTCGGCGACGGGCACGGCGACAGCGACAGCAACAACAACAGAAGCAGCAACATCGACCAAGACTACGAGGCAACCTACGGTAACGAACGAGCTTGAGGGCGCCAACTTTGCCCGTAGAGGCTCCGGAGGCGGTGTCCCTAGCTTTGTCGTTGACGGCGACGCAGAGGTCGTCATCGGTGGAGGATACACAGGAGATGGGAGCAAAGATACTGGCGCTGCTAGGATGAAAGCCAGGTCCCAGCCCCCAGATAGAAAGCGAGCTTTGGGTCCAACTGTCAGTATCGGGCAAGAGGTAGCCGGCTTGGACCCAACAACGCGCTACACGGTGCAGTTCTACTCCTCCGTTGTCGCCTACCCTCAAGGCTCCAACATGTGCGTTGTGAGGGCATCTCTCGGAAGCATATCCTTCTACGAGCAATGGCTCCCCGCCTCGGGTCCCACGTCGGTTTACAGCCCTGTCGTCAAGCAAACCAGGCCTTTCTCTGCCACGGCATCTTTCGCAATCTCAATGGAGTGCGCGAGTGGTGGCTCGGCTGAGATCCGTGTCGACTCCATCTTCATGTCCAACCAAGTCACCCCTGGCACCATTGGCGATGCAGAACTTGACTTTGGAGACGGCGATGGAGGCGACCAAGGATCATCCACCATTTCCGTTGGCTCTACCACAGAAGACTCTGTCTCAACCTCAACTGCCCAAACTACATCCGCATCGTCTGAGCCCACCCATGGACCCAGCAGGATTTGTGCCAATGTCGGCTCTAACCCTGAGGATGGCAGGGGTTGTGACAAGAGACCTCAGACTCAGGCTTCAGGGGAGTACTGGGAATACATTGGCAACATCGAAAAGGAGCAATGTGCTGCTCGCTGTCTGGGAGACAAGAAGTGCGGCTCGTTCGAATGGAGATACGTGAATGATTGCCACAAAGAGTGCCGCACCTATTCCAACAGGCTGTCTGATGACTCGCCCACTGGTCCTTCAAGCGACACTGCAATCTGGGCTTACGACCGATCTTGTGCTTGGGAGATCCCCTGCTTCCAGTACCCTGAGGATTCATTCTGCCTGAACAAACTGGCCGACTCGCCCGCCCAGGGATGCACCCGGCGCAAGGCCACCCTCAAGTCTTGCGCAGAGCCTTGGCTCAGGCTGAGCGTGCCAGGCTGCCACCCTTGCGATTCGTGTGCTGGAAACTGCGCCAGATACGAGGGTTGCAAGTCCTTCTCACTCTCTTCCGATCCTGATGAGCAGCGCAACTGCTTGCTATACACTGATTCCGCCGATGTCATCTCGGAGCTCGATGCCGACAGTGACAAGGAGTTTATCGATCTCAGCTGCTATGCTTGTAACGGTGAGAATATGGCGCTGACGACATACGGCTTTTCTATGAGTGACAGTACCCCCAAGCCGAAGAATACGTGCTAGGCTAGAGCTACAGCAACTAATTATTAACCTCGACCTATACAGCCGCTATAACAAGGAAGAGATAATGCTTAGAGTTTAGAGTTTATACCTATATTAGCTATTTCTTAATACTATACTCTCTCCTTGGAGTTAAATTGCCAGTTTCTCTAATGCTAAACACTTGTCTATACTACTATAGATATTTAATATACCTGGATCTATGAGAAGACATCCTTACTAGTATAAGAACTTATCTGCTTTAGCTTTGTTTAGGTTTACTTCACTTATAAATGTCGAGCTTTCAAGATTTAGTTTCATGTTTTAAGTAAATTGCTGCTCGCAGCTATAAATTAACTCAGATCCCATGTTCTAACAGCACTAGGCCTTCTGGTGATCCGCAATGCTCTTGGCAGTAGAAGTCCATCAAATCCGCACAGACTAGATGGAAGTCATTCGTACAGTCTTCTCCAATCATTCCCTGGAGAACTTCAGTCTACATCATGAGACCTCCCACGAAACCTGCCACGGCAACGCCAAGGCTCATCAACCCCCAGCGGATCTCGCCCCTGGCTTCAAGGCCAGCATTGGGCTTTCCGCTTGCTGTCGAACTGGCGGTTCCAGAAGATGTCGAGTCGGCCGTGGCCGTGGCCGTAGCCGCAGAGCCAAGCTTGCCACCACCGGTCGAGCTCGGCTCGACGTTGTTCTGCGCGTCAGCAGCGGCTTTGGCATAGTTTTTGAGGGTTCTTTGTCCTCCAGTACTAATGAGTTCTCAAGTTAGCAGACCTGTCGTCAAGACTACCTGGTCAATAGTGCGAGTATGCTTACGGAGCGTTGATGGCACCGACCATGCCACCTTGACAGTGCTGTCCAGTGGCGCAGTAGTACCAGATGGGGTCTGCAGACTCAATTGTCACGCTGAAGACCTTATCGCTTACTTTCTCCTTGACGTCAAGCTCTCCGCTGAAGAAGCTGGTGCTGTTGAGAGGCTGGCATGGCTTGGCGAAGCTGCTTTGTGCGACGGAATGTGTGCCCTTGTAGAAATGGAACTCGACCACGTCGCCCACGGCGGCCTTCAGCTCCGGGGGGTCAAAGGTGATTCCACCGTCGCCGACCTTGACAACATGGACGCCGCCAGTGCCAGATGAAGGGGACGAGGAAGCGGCAGAGCTAGTGGAGCTGGAGCCGGTGCTCTGAGCGAGCGCGACGGGGAGGATAGAGAGGGCGAGGAGGCCGGAAGCGTGCATTGTTGGATATCTGTTGTTGGACTTTGGGATGGCTGAAGGGAGATTGGGTATATGTATAAAAGGTCGCGGTTTGCTTGTATATACAATTGAGAGGCTGGAGATAGTAGTGATGGTTTTGGACAAGATCGTGTTCTTGTCCCACCTCTTTATACTCATTGACCCCGTATTGCACGCGATAGGTCGAAGCGCACACAAGCTAGTCCAGTCTAGCCCAGGCTACAGGTCGTATCACAGGTCGTATCGTAAACGCCAGGGGTTGCCAAACCTTAAACCTCAAACAGGGATGAAGCACGGCGGCCACCCTCTCAACGCTACTTGACACAGCCACCAGCAGTTTACGGTGGCTACGTGGTATTTCTACCACATCAGAGGGTTTGATGTCCCGAGCAACCGAGTATTGAGGCCTCCTGCGACGCGGCCGGTGCGACTCAGATGGTGTTTCACCCGCTTCTAGGCGCTTCACCAAACAGGAACCTCGAACAAGCCGGCTTTTATCATGTCGCAATTGGTTTCCCCCTTCTGTGACAGCTATCATAACAATGCCATGTACGTACACGCACCAAAGGCCAGAAATGGATCATGGCCCAACAAGGTTTCATTAGAATTAAGCCAATCAGCCAATTAGAGTCAAGCATATACGGCAAAATCCCCGATCCAGTTGGTACAGCAGCACAGTCGGAACCGGGTCGCAACACCATATATGGAAGAGCACCCGCTAAACTCAGCACTGCCTTCATCGCTAAGCGATCTAGGGAAGGTTAACAAGATGAATTGAGGTTAGCGATCATGATCAATAAATTAGTCAACCACCTGCCCGGGTGAGGGGATGTCTAGGGCAGGGTGATGCTCCACCGGCGGAGAAAACATCCAAGTTGTTTGTTGGAGAAGGCTGTGCTCTCGCTCAGGCCGGTATCACGGAGTAGAGTTTTGCGCCGGGTGCGGGGAAGCTGATATGCGGATTTTCCAACCTGAATTATGTCATGATGGTAGCGTCTAGAGAGAACCGTGTCATACTGCAAGTCTGGCCTGGAAGTACTGGGAATTAGACAATCCCGATATTCTTTCACCAACCCAGACACAAAGAGAAGAGGCGGCAACGTAGACACACACTTCACACGAGTACGAACAACAATAGAGATAAATCCGAATGTATGGATAGCTAGGTTCAGTGCCCATTGGTCCAGGCTCGACATATCTCATCCATCTCTGGGGCAAAAGCTTCGGGCTCGAGTTTCAGGCTGGAAAGAAAACCAGCAACACAGGCCTCAGAAAAGGGCACGAAATGCCCATAGGTTTAATTAAATTCAAAAACCCAGCACGGATACCTTTTCGAGCCACTTTACAAAACCCTCATGATTCGATCGTTCCCTTGCGGCTTCCTCTATCCTATTCCGCGAGGCTGGCCAGTCCCTGAAGCTGGGCAGTTTCGAGTGGTAGCACCACCGTGGACCGGAAACGACGCCACCGAGGAAGAGAGCAACACCACGTTCCGGATCTGATATTCGAAAACCACAAGCTATGTACTGGAATCAATCACATGGCCCTTGATCAGCAAACTCAAGAATACAAGGACCTCTGTAAAATCATCAAACGTCCTGGTTTCCAGCAAATCCACAGGTTCGGCTATCGCCAAAGGCACGGGCACGCAGCAAGACGAGTTTAACACCTATTGGGAGCGACCGTATAATAGTGCCCAGGTATTGAGAAAGCTTGGTTACTAGCCTTGCCTAAGAGAGTCCTATACTTGCATGGCGAGGATACTTTAGGATGCTCAGGTGGGTCGCCAGAGCTAGGGCTAAGCACTCCTGAGCTACCCTCTATAAAGCGATGATGTTTTCTCGTCGGTATTATCCTTCTAAAACACATTGCATGGTCTATCATAAAGGGACAGAACCAGAAGAGCACGACTTTAAAAGCAAAGTCCTGCTTCGAGGCTCAGCCAGAATACGGTTCTTACACCAAGACGCCGTTTTTAGCACGAGATATACTTCTATCGTCATGCTTTAGGCGAAGATGGCAAGCTGGGGTAATGAGACGTTTTGTATGGGACTGTTCTAGGCCAGGTCTTTGCCTCTATGCTCCCCGATCGAGTTGGCCAGCTTCTCCTTGATAGTAATTTGCTTGCTGATGCCTATGCTACACATGCGTGACCAGGAAGCAGCCGCGATACCCAGGTATATCTGAACCATTTTCTATCGGAATGGGTCAGAACTGGCCCTAAGTCTTCCTGGCTAACTATTCTGGACCGATCAAGACTGCACAGGATTTAAGAACAGCTATCAACTATCTACAAGCTCTTCCAAGAATTGCTTGACAATGCACCAACCCTGATGACTCGGGGACTGTTCTTCGTCAAACATGGCGACCTTCACAGACTCACACAGACTCAAGGATAGAAAAGGCAGAATCTCATGCTCGGATTCGTCTTTCCGAGCTGAGTCCCCAGATGACCTCTACTCATTCTGGCAATTCTGGCAGGCGCACCGAACACATAGCTCGGTGGCAGATATCGTAGCGCCTGATTACTTGCGCTGCAATCAGTGGCAGCTCGACGCGGCAGAGAAGATCGATACCAACAAACTCAGAAATATCAAGACGAGCTTCCCCGTTTTCTTCGTCGACGGTAAATGCGATCCTGCAACTTCGCTTACTATATTTGGGAGGCATCTATCCGGTTCAAAGAGAGCAGAGTCTTAGTGCATGAGGGAGTTGGTGTAAGTGTTGTCACGGTAAACACTAGGCAGACATTATTTTTCATAAATTAACCCATGATTACACAGCATGTGTCGTGTGCACATACTTGAAACTGTACTAACAAGGTCATCCTGGAGTATTTTGATGCTGGGAAACTACCAGAAGTTAGAACTGTCTGCAAACCAAACTTGTCGGCTTTCGAACTCGCAGCGAGGGTGAAGAAAGCTCAAGTTGAAGCAAAGAAGAAGTCACAGGGGTCCGAATGTTGTCTTTACGGAGATGGGAGATGAAGAGGCGCCTTTTCGACTCTTCTAAAGGATATCGAGGTACTTGTGCTCAAACGAAAGCTGTCAGCAGAATTTGTTTGAAATCCGTGCTTACATTTGTGTTTGAGATAGTGTTTTGTAGCCCTTTTGATGTTTTCTGTCATATGCCTTCTGTCCCTATAGAATTAGATTACCTATATAGTTTTCGTTTATATAAGTTCTCTGGGCAGATGCGTTGATTTATACTCTTGTTTTCTCTCTTACACTAATCACCTCACCTCTCTTACCGCACCCTTAAAGCATTTCTACTCCTTTGTTCCGCACTAGAAGCATTTCTCCTCTAAGGCGTGGTCAATGTGCGGCAGATTATGCCACTATGCCATACAGCAAAAGTGTAAGGCACCTTGCATTAGGTAGGTACTGATGCAATTGGGCCATATGTGTGTGCTCTGCGACACAACGCCTTATGCCTTGGAGCCTGAGGCACCTACAGTTCTCGAGGGCACGTGACCGGGCCCCTCAAGGCCAAAGGCCCTTGCACCAAAGTCCTCCACGTTCCCACCTCCACCGACCTCTCAGCGCGACATTCAAGTCGTCCGATTCGTAGCCTAAATTCGCGAGACGAACAGTTCTGGCCCTGGTACGACCAGCTTCCCACCGACTGAGATGATTAGTGCCACACGCTTTCGTCCATTGAGGAAAAGGTCTGGAAGGATCAGGTCAAAAAACTGAAGACTACAAGCCCGACTAAGGCGATCTACGACCATCGTGTCGAATGACTTCCGAGAACATGGCCTTTCCTGCGCATCATGTTCGGGGAGAAGCTGCTTGAATCGCCTGCTGATGACTTCAAGAAAACTTACGAATGTGGACAGAACCATCACACGTCTCCCTATTCACTACCTTCGGCAAGTTCAGTCTCAGCAACCGAGAACGAACGCATCATCACGACCACCCTCCATAGCTTGGGACCTCCTGACAAACCTCCCAACGCACCAGCTAATCCATTTTGCCACCATCGCCAAAGCAGCTTCACTCGAAACTGTCTAATCTAGATTCCATTGCTCTAATAGCGCGAACACCCTGAACGGAAACATCTTCTTCATGACCAAGCATTAAGCTGAGTGCACAATGAAAACAAGAGTGGGAAATCAAAAATTACGCCTCCTATGGCCCCGAAGGACAATAGAACATGGAACGACACCGCGCTGTGCAATGCAGGCCTTCCACGCTGAACCGGCCAATTCATGAGCTGGCCAGTTCGAAACAAGGTAAGTATGAAGAGGAAAGAAAAAACAGGTAAAGGTCGGCGGCGAGGCGAGATTATATACAAGATTTCAAGAGTGGTCCGTGCATGAGTGATTGGATTCTGCCGGGCGGTGTTGAGGGATTAGGTAATCTCCGGAATATCGAGCCCGGATAGCCGAGCCTGCTCCGTTCTGACGACCAGGGGGCTGTGATTTCCTCATTTCGGCTTAGTGGTGGTCGTTTATTTTAGATTGCGGCCTTTAGATGAATCCAAGGGACTATGTAATTAATACGTATCCGCAGAAATGAGGGAGAATGAAAGACTTGGTGTCAGTTGTCAAACCACAAGATGGTGAAAGAGAACTCCGTACTACCTGTGCATCCATAGCGACTTTCAAAATGTACCTAGTTATGAGGAGCGATTTAACGGCATTCACCACTGTTCTTCTCGAAATATTACTTGAGGACGAGAGCCATGGTTCAGCAGACCTCTATTGCCTTAAAGGCAGGCACCGTACGCCTTGTCTGTACGCCCGTCCTGTTTGAAGCCTCTCGCCTGCAACAACACCTGCAGCACGCCTGGGTCATACTCCGCAGCAAAACTCTTTAGGCACGCTTGTTCTCTTTTCCAAAACCTGCAATGACGTTATGTTCGCTATGGGCGAAGTTTATCTACTTGAAAGACATGCTTCTACAGACTTTGAGGTCCAGTTTCTCAACTTCAGCGTCTAGGGTGAGACTACTCTATATTGAAATTGAAAACCGATGGATTGGTTAAGCGATCCTTAGAACCCGGGTGACTTCTTGGGCTTCTAAATCAATCCTTAGATCATCTTGCTCAGTGAATTGATCCGTTGCGAGAGTCCTAAATGCCGTGTCTCCGCTCATTAGACTCTACTGAAGCCATCATCATGCCCGAGAATTTGAGTACTTCTGAAAAGGGGTTCTGTGCTAATTCTCCAAGAATATCTGGCCCTTTTCTCACTTGTATACAGTCGCCACGTCTCGAAAGGCGATGGCCAGTTTTGGTTCCGGTTCCCCGATTGTCTGATCGTAGAAACAAGGATGCAGAACGAGAGTAGTCAAGATAATACATGCAAATCATGAGGAGCCTTAGAGGAGAACAGTCAGATGTTTTATGCATATTATGAGGTAGCTTAGTCTAAGATGATCCTGATCTTGGTCTTATGGTGTGTGGTGGTCGTTCGCCACTATAGCCGCAGAGGCTTCCCAGCCTAAAGGCTGTCCCGGAACTTGCGTGACCATGGGGGCTGGCCAGGAGGGTAGCTGTCAACTCTGTCGCCGTCCTTGGTGTCCTTGGTGGTGTTGGATTTTTGAGCCTTCTTGGAGCTGGCCGACTGCCCGGGCTCATCCTCGTCCTTCAAGTCTTCGAGTTCGGCAAGATAATTCTAGGTCCCTGGTTGACACAAGAACTTCCACATCGTCTGTCACAGAGTTCTTGCCATTGCCCTGGCTTTTGCTCTTGCTAAGTGCCACAGTAGTCGATTAGGTCTATAAAGCTAAGTTAATATATAAGTTAAGATGAGTTGTGATAAGAGCGTAGAGGGCGAAGTGTAAGACGTAGAAGTAAAGAGAAAGTGTCCAAGGTTGTGCGATATTGCTGATCCTCGTGGTGTAAAAGAGCATGGGGGCACGCCCAATTAACTCCAGTGATATCGTATCCAATGCTGCGCATTCTAAGGGCCAAGTTGATCTCGTAAAACCAAAGTCTATATCTCATTCAAGCGCTAAACAGAACTAGCCGATGAAGCTATCGTCAGGCCGAAGGGTACATAAATAACGACTCCACTTGGTGAAAGACATCGGGTACCCGAAATGAATCTGGCGACGTTGTGAGAATTAATCATGCAGGATATTAAAGGGCTTCTAGAGTATTCACAATGACCTGCCAAAGTGGCAACGCGCCAAAAGATTAATAATAAAAAAGGAAACGAAACTCCAACAGCTGAACGGCAGGCTACTCAGACATGAGTTTGGTATTCACTGTAGGCGATGGCTTGGTAAACCTAGGATCAGCCATTCAGACCAAAGGCCGACTGAGTATATCCGATCATGGGTAGAAGTCGCCTTGACGTCATACGCCAATAGCAGGTCCTCGTCGAGAACAAAGACTTATGCATCCGTATCATCCTGCGTCTTGGCCCGTTTGGCTGCCTCGGCCCGCGGTCTGGACTTCACGAGTTCGATACTGATGAGTCTGAGGGGTGTTTGGATGGAGATAGCTACCAGGCAATGTATCCCTGAGTCCCATCGTTTGCGTCCAGCGCAAGACTGCCATATTACGCCAAGCAGTCGAACATTCTACGAACGTTGATTGGTCACTTTTAAACTTTGCAAAGAGATATGTTTCATTTGTCGTGCAACTTAGTGTCATGAATCGTCTTACGCTCCCTCCATACATCCGTGATATTCCCAGTATTATTACAATCTCCCGTTTCCTTCAACACTTCAACACGTTCTTCTTGATTTATTTTACTGCTTCTTCCACTGTCCCGCATTCTCGACACCCTTGGACACGTCGCCCAGTCCGCCCTCAAGGCCTGTGCCGATGTTGCCAACTGCGTCGCCGATGGGGCGGCCAGCTCCGCCTGTCGCGGCCGTAACGGTGTCCCCCACGCCACGGGTCGCCGCGCCGGTGACGTTACCGACTGTGCGACCGAGGCCGCCGACCGTGTTGCCCAGCGTGCTTGTGAGCAGGTTGGCAGCTCCGCCGACAGACTCGCCGATGCCTCCGGCAGTGTTGTTCTTGTCGTTGTTCATGGTGATGGTGGGGGGAGGCTTGTTGTTTGGTAGGTGGCTTGTTTTGAAGTGTTTGTTTGTTTGTTTGTTTGTTTGTTTTGTGAGGTATAAAGTTCTTTTGGGGTCTTTGAGATATGGAAGATCCTCTCTTATAGCCGTCCTCCTGCCCCTCCCATCTCCATATCTCGCTGGTACTGTAAACCAGGCCAGGTTACATCACCGTATGACGTCAACCCACGGTGTCATCTTCACGCCCCGATTGGACTCGCTGGATGGAATCGACATTTAGCCGTCAACCATCCCTCTGCAAGTCTAAAATGACGTCCTTGGAACACATTATTACGCATTAGGTGTTTGAGAATGGCCCTCCGCCATGAGAAGGTGCCCATGTTCGTGATCTTATAGGGTAACATGCCCGACTAGCAGGCATCTCCAGCCTTCTGGCTTGGTGAGGCTGGTGTGGCTTTGATGTCATTCCTGCAAGCTCTTCATGAAAGGCCCGGGTTTTACTGGACCCTTGGTAGTCGGGGGGTATTCGTCGGGGACACCCTCTTGTGGCGCCGTTCCCGTTGCTGTCAGATTGTAAAGCTGTGACTGGATGACAGCAGCATCATAACATCTGCATGGGTGGACCCTGGTGCATGATGATATCTGCGCATGATGAGATGCTGCGTTTCATCGTCACCGCCCCGAGATCCAAGGAATCATGACGTTGCATCCTGCAAATCATATCCAAGGTTAAGTGGGAACAACTTGAACGACAGGTGGAAAAACACAGGGGCAATTTGCCCAGCTTTTAATATGTACGTACTCCATCTCTACAAGGAACATGCAACTCGCTAGCCAATATTGAACTCATCCGCCGCAGAATTCATCAACATCCTGCTCTTCTTCCTGATAATATTTTGGTTCTGCCTCTCATCTCCAGGCTGATCCTGGTCCTTCTCGACACCCCTATTGGTCCGCTTCTTGGTCTTCCTCTCCACGCCCGCACCGATGCCGCTAGGTGCTTCTCTAAGCCCGTAGCTCTTGGCCGTGTGTCCTAGATGTAGTTCTGAAATATCAAAGTGTCTCCTCTCCTCCTTGGTATGTGTAGCGTACGCCCTAATATGGGATTTGAAGCCGTTGCGGGCAAGTTCAAGTCGCTTCGTGTCTTCGAGGAGGCGCTGCTCAATATGTAGCTGGAGGGTCTCGGCCTTGTCATGGTAGGACTGGCTATCGATGGGTTTCGCAGGTGTTTCTGTAGGGAACTCGAGCTTTGTCATCATTCCTTTCTGGAGGATGGTATCGTATGGATGCGGCGTGGGTGGGATCGATGCTTTTAGTAATTCGATATAGCCCTCTTCGGTACCTGGAAGAAGGAAAAGCAGGGCATCGCCAGGCCTTCCAGCTCGAGCAGTCCGACCGACACGGTGGATATGATCGGAAAAGCTGAACGCAGGGTCATATTCGATGACCAAGTCAACGGAGGGAATATCGAGACCGCGCGAGGACACATCGGTGGTGATTAGAAGAGACGGTGATTTGCAGGCGGAGAAAGATCGCAGTGTGGCCGTACGAACTGACTGCGATAGAGATCCATGCATCCTGTGCAAAATGACCTCGGGGCTCGCGGGGGAGGTGATGTATGCTGCCTTCGACACAGTCTTGGAAATGGATTCCGCATCCTTTGATGATGCCACGGGCGCCTCGTCTTTGGATTCCGCACCCTTTGATGATGCCACGGGCGCCTCGTCTTTGTTGGGATCCCGGAGGAGTTCGTAGTGAAAGTCGACCGAGTCAGCGCAAGATATGAAGATGATGGCCTTCATGGTCTTTCCACGCCGGGAGAAGGTAGACTTGAGGTAAGATATCAGGGTGACAAGACGAAGCTTGGCAGGGGCAATGGTATAGTACTGGTGAAGCTGTGCGGGTGCCGTCATCGCCGTCTTGTCGTCGTCCACCTTGCCATCTTCTTTCTTGGTCGCCAGGAATGTTGCGTCCGCCAAACTCATCTCTCCCAGCTTCTGCACGTTCATCTTCATCGTAGCAGAGCAGAGCACAGTAACTCTCCGCTCAGGGAGGGGCTTGAGAGAAGTTCCATCAGGCAGCTGATCGGAAACGTCAACTTTCTTGAGTTCTGCGATGGTCTTCTTCAAGTCATCCTCGAAGCCCAAATCCATCAGACGATCACCCTCGTCCAGAATTAGCCACCGAACAGTGCCGAGATTGAGTGCCTTGGTGTTGTCGATGTGGTCGGCAAGTCGTCCAGGAGTTGCGACCAAGAAGTTGACTCCTTTTCGTATGCGCGCCTTCTCAGCCTTCTTCGACTCTCCTCCAGTGATCGCTGTCGAGACAAGCCAGGGAAATGGCCGTATGAGTTGCTCGAGCACCGTATGAGTTTGCTTGGCGAGTTCTCGTGTAGGCGACACGATGATGGCAAAGACTCCAGAGTCACGATGAATCTGGGACTTGCCCTTTTCACTGAGGAGGAGAACTCGATGCAGGATAGGTAAGAGATAAGAAAAAGTCTTTCCGGAACCAGTCTCGGCTTGCACAAATGCATCTGAGCTGCTTGACAACAGGTGAGGGATGACCTTGTTCTGGATGGCGGTGGGACGCATCAAGTTCATCTTGGAAAGTTCATCGACAAGGCGGGCGGATAACGTCAATGTGCCAAAGTTGGCGACATCTGAGAGGGGCGCATTGGTAGGCTCCGGGGCGGTCCAGTCTGATTGCTTCTCATCCAACTCTGTCTTCTGGGCAGGGTTGAATGAGAAGAGGCGTGAGATGACCTGCCTTGACTTGCCATCTGACTGTTGGTTTCGAGGTTGACCCGAGGTGGATGCTCCTGGGCCGCCAGTGTCCGTAGGCCTTGATCGTGAAACATGTCTGGAAGACGCCTTGTAGTCGGAAGAATGGTCAACCCCCCCGTCATCTGTTCTTTGACGTTTTGATGATCTTTGCTCGTCATTTCCGTCACTCGTAGCCTTTGGTTGAGACGGTGAGGAAGCCTGCCTTGCCGATTTCTCAGCCTGCTTCCTGTCACGCCAGCGACCTCCCTTGAACTTTACCTGGGGCTTTAGAGAACCAGACCCCAGTTCAAAGTTTAAGAGCATCCCATCGTCCGCCATGGCTGCGGTTTACTTCAGGTCGATGGTTGATAGAGCTGAGGTGGGGCTTGCACTTGATGCCTCCGTGTGAAAAAAAGTTTCGAGAAGTTACAATGTCATAGTTTTTCGATCTTATCGATAAGACTATCTTATCAGACGACCCGCCAGGGGAGTCTTTCCAACAGAGCAAACCAAACCAGTACCAACAGCGACAAGACGGGTCTGACGGTAACAACCAGGCAATAATGCTGCGAAAATGTTCAAGTCCTGTAAAAGCGTCGGAACCACAAGTGCTGTCAAGCCATGGGATTGTCGATAAGATCTGCCTCCAGGGTTATCAGCCGCTGAGGCTTTAATCACAGTTGGCTCTGGATGCCCCGGTAGTTGCTGTCATCGGCCCAAGCCGTTGGTAGACCACGTGGGAGGGCCCGTTTATCCCGCAGCACGGCCTGCGCTCCAGGCTGGCAGGCATGGAGAAGTTACAATGTCATGGTACGTACAAACGAATTCAGATACAGTTGAAGCTCCGTCGTAAATCCGAGCGGGCAGATCGTCATGACGAAACTGTAACCCGTCTCATGACCATTAAGCCGGAAACTCTACGAAAAAAAGACTCCATGTAATTTTGACAACTCGAAAAATCCCTAGCTCTCCCGAAGTTGACCTGTCAAGTGACCAAGATCCTTTGCAAGTTGACTCACCTCAAAATACAACTAGGAACGCCCCAAGATTCCTCAAGGAGCAATGATCGAGATTGACGCCTACAAATGACGCATTTGGATACGAGGCATATGCTCAATTCCGTAGAATCGCGAACCCGGCGTAAGCACAAGGGAGCCTTGCGCATGCAGAGTGATGCAACAAGCTTTGTGATACTGTACTGTCCGCAATCTATGTACGAGAACGTGATTGCGATCGAATAATGGCCACTTGGCACGGAGGCAGTGAGCAAATTGGGCCGATGTTACAGATGAGCAATCAGTTTGCTGCTACAAAGTCTGATAAAGGCAACCCGGAGAAAGGAGAAACATCATGAAGATCCATCATCAGCAACAAGCTTTCCGCAGGTCGGGAGTTAAAAGGGGTTACGTATCTTACTCCGGAAACCATCCCATGTTGATATCTGCTAGTCGGACGTCGGACTGTTTCATCCATCCGGCAGCAGTTAAAGGGCTATGTATCAACGGCTGTAAGCCTCCAATGCAAGGCCAGTCAGTGATTGATGGAGTTCGGACCGGGGCAAGTGAAAATGCCGATGCGCCTCATTACAGCCGCTCGGTCTCGGCTAATAAGCAGCCAAAGAACAAACGGAGAACGAGAGACAGTGAATATGTCAGCCAGACTCCGTGGCATCCGGCAGCAAAACGGGACTTTTTCGTCAGCCGTCCATGTGACGGAACGAAACTGCAGCCCTGTGGCACCAAGGCAAGGTCCCTGGGAGCCTTGGGCTAAATCTGGTGCTGCCGACGTTGCCACACTGCCGTCTTCATGATGAGGCGCGCTTGTTGTTTTGCCTTTGAGACTTCGGGGTTGGCCGTAGAATTGGTAGCGAGCTACTGTACTTTTGCTCCCGTCCCTGGACGCTTCGTTTCACTTTTGTAACCGCTGCTGCAGCTGGCTGGCACCTGTTCTTGTGCCGATAGCCCAGATCAATTCTTCCAAGGTCTGCCACACCTTCTCCGGATTCTCAAGCCTCCTCACCGAGAAGGGAGAGAGAGAGAGCGAGGGAAAAAAGTGGATGATAACCGAGGAGGGTTGGCGATTGACAATATTTCTTTTCTCATTATGTACCGTATCATATGGCCCATGGGAGATCCACCAGCGCAACCCCTGAGAAGTGAACACGAAGGAGCTGAAAAAAGGGAACCATGATGAGCGAGGACAAGTAAGAAACGGTCAAGCAGAGGAAGAATTCACAAAAATCGAAATTGCGTTGATGATTCACAGCTCTTGGAGTGGGCTGGCTACTGTACCTTAGCCTCGAGGTGTCCTCTTCCCAAAGGACGGGGGCCTGGGAGTGACCCGACAGGCTGGACCTGGAGTTCCGGCTTCTCCCTTGGAGTCCCCACCATCAGCGGAAGAAGAGGTCAGGGCCCAGCCACTAAGGTCTGGCAAAGCTAGGGAACCTGGAAGCCAAGGGAAGTCTAGGGAGGCATGGGCAAACGGACACCGGTTTGTTCTCGCCCCGGCCACCACTACGCCCGTACAGTTGGGTGGCAGAAGGTGGTCAATGACCTCGAGACCTGAATGATTGATGGATGGATCTACATAGCCGTGTCCAAGAGCCTAGAGCGCGTTCCGCCCGGCCGCTGTACACTACGTAGTAATTTGGCGTCATAAACGCGCATGCCACGTTGCGGCCTATGAGGTCTCGTGCATAGATCATGTCAATGCATTATCACCGAGGGAGAGAAACAAGGGATATCAGACTCATGTGCGTGAGCGTGTGCGTGGTTTCTCGCGCTAAATGCATGCTGCTGCGTGTTACATATGGAGGATCCTTTTGGAGAAAAAGCAATTGACAAGATCGTCTAAAAAGCAAACAACAGAAAAGATTTTGCGTGCCCGGACGACAGGAGTTTTCCACCGGATAGTATTCCATGAGTTGTGATAGGCTGAGATACAAGAGACAACGGCGCCCTTCCGACAGATTCCTTTTGATAACCAGGATCCGCTACTCTAGGATGCTCGTGTGCGTGGGCATCCAAGCGTCCATGACACCGACAGTGGAATGGATGCAAAGGCAATGGCCGCGCTACGGATGCTTCCCCGCGTCCTCATCAGGGACCAGAACAGATGGAACGCTTTCACCTGCCAGAACAGCTTTTCGGGAGCTCTAGGGAGCTTCATGACTCCCGTCTATGAGCAGTAGGAAAAAAGACGGAGGCGATAAGAGTGACAAAAAGGATAGTCAGGGGACAAGTCTTGAGTCATTCCAGAACCTCCCTCCATTGAACGCCTTGTTTCCGAGCCCACCCACAGAAAAAAAAAGCCCCTGTCGACACCCACAGGGCCACAGGGGGGCCACAGCGGAGCCCCGCTACGTACAGTACACAGGCTGTCGCCGCCGCCTCTCCGCGGGAGCCAATGCCCTAACTCCGCGCCCCGAAAAGGCCGCGCAGTCATCATCGATATCCACGGGGAGGGAAAATCGTGGGCCTGGTAGTCTAGGTAGCCCACTGTGGAGAGCTCTCTTTGGCGGTGGCGGCGCACAATGCCCACTGTAAGCTCCCGTCCTTCTGTTCCTGAGGTTTCCCCACACTCGACGAGCTGCCTCCTGCAACTTCCATTGCAGCCAATCTATGAAGGGAGGTACGTAGCTTGTGCAGTACCTTAGGTACCTATCCACACCGCACCCTCAGGCAAAGAAAAAAGGCAGCTGCCCCCCCGTCCCCGAGGCCCGGATCCATGCCGAATCCCTCATCCTCGTCTTACACTTCCACCAGGACAAACAATCCCAGACGATATTTTTCTTCGATCGGAATCTAGCGATTTCTTCCATTCTTTCCCTTCCCATTCCTCCTTTCCTTACTCTTCCTCCCCTCTACAATTACTTCCTTAATCTGATCTGCGCGTTTGTTTGATGGCTTTGGAGCTGTCAAATGAACCTGCAATTGCTAATATTTCTTCCTCCTAATGTAAGTGGCAGTTTTCTCCTGCATTCTCATTCTCCGCTGGTCCACCACACCAGTTCCCGCACCTTTGCCCCAGAGATCTTGTGGCTCGACCACGATCTCATAATCGTTCGACATGACTCCAGCTTTGGCAGTCCTCAGGCACAACGTCGAACGGCTCTTCACTATACTCGAGACGCGGCGTCATTCATTCCCCTCTGATTCCTGTGCTGATATAGAGGTTCTGCAGTCCACTCCCCCCACGGGTGTCTTCTAAATGCCCACTATATACTCCTCCCTCTACTCGAATTTCGTCCGTCAAGGATCAACATTCGCCAAGTCGATCACCACACACGGCTACGCACAATCTGTCGTTGCCGCTGCTCACCCTCACGTCCTTAACTCACAAAATCGACCTGTCTTTGTTCGACGAAAGACCAATCGCCTTGGCCGTTTCTCCAACCTCCAGCTTCACTCCGCCTTCCACACCGACCGACCGACAACTTCGGGCCTTCCGTCCGTTGAGCACCGCCTCGGCCAAAACCATGGAGGTTTAGACGCCTACTTCGAGGCCCTGCAACACCAGCAGGCCACCGGTGAAGTCGAGTCCGAATGGTCCCAATACGAGTTCCCCAAGCGCATCGAGTGGAAGCCTACCGCTGCGTCCATTCTTACCAAGGACCACGCACCTGCTCAAGATGTTATTGAACAGGCTTTGATCGAGGATGCCGAGATTCGGTCTAATCTCTCATTCGAGGACCTGGCAGCCCTCGCGCATATCGATGCTGCGCTTGAGAGAGAGATTGAGGTCCGGACTTTCCAGGAGACTGTTGAGGATGCCGTCGCCTCTGGACGACCGGGCTCTGTCCTCGGTTCTAAGTCACGATCCCCTGCGATCGAAAGATCGCAAACCCCGGTCAGTGTCGCTCGCAGCGCCACCCCGCCGGTTGACCCTCAGTCTCAGTCCTATGCCGACCACCTTCACAAGCTCGCCGAAAGTGGTCGCTATGCAGAGATCCCAGCCGTTTTCGAGGCTATGCTGGCTACTGGCGTGCTGCCCATTGCCGGTGCCTACAACGCCCTCCTTTTGGCTGCTATCCATATACCCATCAAGAAGATCGAGATTGTCTCCAAGGCTCTCGATGTCTATGCTGACATGCTGCGGAGGAGAGTGTCCCCGGATGCTGACACCTTCAACATTCTCGTTGGTCTGCTGGCTTCCCGATGCCTCGAAGTAGCCGAGTTGAAGGCTGCGCTGGAGGATAAGCGGACCCGATTTGGTGGCATGGATGAGCCTGGCAAGTTCATGCTCGCATCCCACGAGCTTGAGCACGCTATTCTCTGTGAGGATGATCGCCTGGATCTTGCTATCAAGCTGTTTGACACCTCAATCGACACCGACACTGCCGAATACTCGGCCGAGACTTACCATCAGCTGATCACTGCTTGCGCAAAGGCCGGACAAGTCACTGACATGCTCCGTCTGTTTGAGCATATGGAGGCCAATCACACCGTCCCTTTTGCAGCAGTGTTTCCCACAATGATCACAGCGTTCGCTTCATCTGGAGACCTTGTCAGCGCCGTCGAATGCTACAACGAGTACCGTAACCTGGCTATTGCTCATGACGAAGGACAGGAGACTCTACATGATCGCCTAGATGCTGAGGTGTATGCCGCCGTTATCAACGCCTACGTGGTTACTGACAAGATCGAGGGTGCCATGAAGTTCTTCAAGAAGATCGTCAACGAGTATGGTGTTCGTGCTGCTGATATCAAGGATGCTTTGGTCACGACTGGCTTTGTCAAGGGTTTCATAACCCGAGGTATCTACCAAGAGGCTTTCCACTGGGCCCAGGCCGTACAGGCTGAGTCGCGCGCGAAGGCTATGGGTGAGATTGCTACCGTTGCCGCTGACAAAGACGACAAGGCTACTGCTGTCGCTGCCTACACTGGCATTCCCAATTACTTTGAAGATCTGGCCACACCCGCGACCGCTCTCCTCGCTATGAGCGTTCGGGAGGGTGATGTTGCTGGGGCCACCAAATACTGGCAGGCCCTTAGCAACCCCGAGATGCAGGTGACTGTTGCCTTCATCGAGCCCACTGCCATGTACGCCGTGGCCTTGATTGGCTCAGGTCAGGTGGTCGAGGGCCTGGCACAGTCTGAGATGATGTTCCAGCGAATCCGAGCCTCCGCGTCCGATGCCCAACCCAATCTTGTTGAAGAGATTGACGAGGGCGCCGAGTTTATCTCCCGCTATATGGAGAGCCGAGGTATCGCTGACCCTCGCGAGGTTGCCTCTCAGGTTTCGAGCTTCCCCCAGCAGCCTGTGACCTCTTCGCCCTATCTTTCGACCCCGTCTGTTTCCAGCTTCGAGGATACCTACGACCCCTACGCCCACAACACCGACTTCAAGGGCTCTTCCCTCATTGCGGATGATCTCGAGGGCAACCATGGCCGTAAGGGACCTCGTCTCAGCGAGGCTCTCAACCGCTTCCGGAATATACGACGCGCTGGTCGACATCCTCGTTACATCACCTACGCCAAGCTGATCTCTGCTGCCGCCCGTGATGGCAAGATTGACCTGTGCCACGACATTCTCGCCATGGCTCGCACCGATATGCCCCTCATGCCCCAGTACGCGGTTGTTCGTTACGGTTGGTCTAGCATCCTCGATGCTATGGTTGGCGCTTGCCTCACCATGAGTAACCGAGGACGAGCCGAACAGTACCACCAGGAGCTGCTGGAGATGGGTGCTACCCCTTCTGCCAATACCTTCGGCCTCTACATCACCACCCTTAAGGATTCGACCAAGACTTTTGACGAGGCTTCCGAGGCTGTTCGGATTTTCCACCGAGCGAAGGCCGAGGGTGTTGAGCCCAGCTCCTTCCTGTATAATGCTCTGATTGGCAAGCTTGGCAAGGCGCGTCGTATCGACGACTGCCTGTTCTACTTTGCTGAGATGAGGGCTTTGGGCATTAAACCTACTTCGGTTACGTACGGCACCATTGTCAACGCTCTCTGCCGGGTCAGCGATGAAAAGTTTGCCGAGGAGCTGTTTGATGAGATGGAGGCCATGCCCAACTACAAGGCCCGCCCCGCTCCCTACAATAGCATGATGCAGTTTTTCCTGACCACCAAGCGAGACAAGTCGAAGGTCCTGGCTTACTATGAGCGAATGAAGGCTAAGGGCATTGCCCCCACTGCCCACACCTACAAGCTTCTGGTTGATACCCACGCAACTCTCGACCCGGTTGATATGACTGCGGCTGAGGAGATTCTCGGCATGATTCGTGCCACAGGTCAGCGTGTCGAGCCCGTTCATTACGCCTCCCTTATTCATGCGAGGGGATGTGTCATGCATGACATGGAGGGTGCTCGCAAGATGTTTGACTCGGTTGTCAAGGAGGCTCTGGTTCCCGTCAGCGCCAGCTTGTATCAGGCTCTCTTCGAGGCGATGGTCGCCAACCACCAGGTTGCTGCTACCGAGCCCGTCCTGTCGCAGATGCGACGTAAGGGTGTGGAGCTGACTCCCTACATAGCCAACACTTTGATTCACGGCTGGGCAGCTGAGAAGAAGATCGAGAAGGCTCAGAGCATCTATGACGCGGTCGGTCGGGAGAAGCGTGAGCCCAGCACATACGAGGCTATGACTCGGGCTTTCCTGGCTGTGGAGCAGCGGGAGCAAGCCAAGGGTATCGTCGGTGAGATGCTCACCCGTGGCTACCCCAGCGCTGTTGTCAACAAGGTTCTTGAGCTTCTTGGCGGTGGCCAGGAGGCTGCTGCTGAGTAATGCAGTCTTTGGTTGAGAAGGAAGTCAGCGTCGTTGATTGTGGAATTTGGTGATGTTTTCGTTGTTCGGTTGGCGTAATCTGCTTGATACCCCGTTGTATTGGTTGAATGGTGGCTGGTTTTTTATAATCGTTGTATACCGGGTGACACTTTTGAGATGTCATTTTCGAGAGGCTGGTAGGCCTCGATCCCTTGATTGGGACGGCGTTTCGGGACACAAAATGGGTTGGCATGGAGCGTTGGCCTCTGAATGAATGGATTTGGGGCTGGACGTTCCCTGACTGATAGAATATCACCACTCAAAGAAAGGGAAAACTACATGTTAGCAGCATAAAGGACCAAAAAGATGCAGGGAACGGGGCTGGGGATAGAGGAGGCCATCTGGGAAGGATTGGTCAAGGGAAAGCAGAGCAGAAGGTCCTGCTGCTTGTACCACCAATACACAAGGAAGAAATGACAATATTTCAGTCATCAAACCTGAAGTCAAGTTCTCTGCACATGTGAAGTGGGATGTCAGCTGGTGATGTCTTGAGGCTTCTGCATTAAGGCCAAAATGCGTTGCTTACCTAGATTACAGTGTGGGCCATGCGATAGAAATCACATGCACTGTACGAAGCTGATGAGGATGCCCCGCTACAGTAGCGTTTTACGATTCTTCCCGCTGCTGTAAGTAAAGAGCTCACAGCGTGATGGTGCCATTGTGAGCGTCAGCGACTCTCTCAATCTCTCTTGTCGACCTTGCACATCAACCTTGTCCTCAGCTCGTGATCTCGGGGATCTACGAGCTTGTGTTTACTTCCAGTCTCCCGCCAATCGCCCTCGACTCGACTTGGCCAGACAGAATGGCCAGCCGCAACCCCACCGTGGCCCTGTCGGCGCCTGGCAAGGTCTTTCTTGCGGGCGGGTATCTGGTGCTAGATCAGCAGTATACGGCGTTTGTGTTTGGCTTGGATGCCCGCATCAACATCATCGCGGGGGAGATTCACACGACGCCTGGGGTGCAGCTGACGGAGATTGTGGTGGATAGCCCGCAGTTCCTCGAGGCCCAGTGGCGGTATGGCTACCACTTGGCTCAGGAGGGCGGCGGCATCAAGGTGACTCAATTGCAAGTGTAAGTGGGTTTTTGTCTTTGAGGAAGTTGGAGGAGCGTCGCGGTTCAACTTGGCAATCATGATACATGTTCGTCCACTGACTTGTTCTTCTGCTCACTCCTCGACAGCGGTGCCAAGATCAACCGCAATCCCTTCGTGGAGACGACTCTCAGCTACGCTCTCACCTACATCGACCGCGTCGCCGGCCATCGCCCCAGCCACAGCATGACCTCTGTCCGTCTCATCATCCTCGCAGACAACGACTACTACTCTCACTCAGAAATCACAAACGCCAAGCAAGACCGCTTCGCCAGCTTCCCAGTGGCATTGAGCGAGGCTAACAAGACGGGCCTGGGTTCCTCTGCTGCCCTCGTCACGTCGCTGACAGCATCGCTTCTGGTTCACTATCTGCCTCGTGATGTTTTCGACATCGAGTCCGACCAGGGCAAGCGGACACTACACAACCTGGCGCAGGCGGCCCACTGTGCTGCTCAGGGCAAGGTTGGTTCTGGCTTTGATGTAGCGACCGCTGTCTACGGATCCTGCCGGTACAGGCGCTTCTCCCCTGCGACGCTGAGCAAGATGCCCGAGCCTGGCGCAGCAGGCTTCGCTGATGCGCTGGCCAAACTCGTTGATGGTGCTTCCGAGTGGGATGTCGAGATCCTCAAGGACGCAGTCATCATGCCCAAGGGCGTCGTCCTACGCATGTGCGATGTGGACTGCGGGAGCCAGACAGTTGGCATGGTCAAGAAGGTTCTGGCATGGAGAGCCGAGAACCCCGAGGCATCCAAGAAGCTCTGGGACGAGCTCCAGCGGCGAAACGAGGAATTGATCACCACCCTCAACGCCGGGGACGTGGTGCAGCTGCCAGAGAGGCTCACGGCGGTGCGGGAGATGATCAAGCAGATGGGCAACGCGAGCGAGGTCCCCATCGAGCCCGACAGCCAGACGGAGCTGCTCGACGCCGTCAGCACCGTCGAGGGCGTCTACGGCGGTGTTGTCCCAGGAGCGGGTGGCTTCGATGCCCTTGCTCTCCTGATGAGGGACGACGCCGAGACGAAGCAGCGAGTCGAGGCATTCTTGGAGAAATGGGCAAAGGAGAAGGGCACCAAGGTCAAGCTCCTCGCCGTCAAGGGGGAGATGGAAGGTGTCCGTTCCGAGAGCTTGGACGTATACGCCGGCTGGATCTAAAGGTGTCGGCGAATCAAGAGGATACACGAGTTTCAGACCCCGAAATGAAACAAACATTGCTTTTCCCCCATCAACCACGACGTTTCATTCTCATTCCAGACTGACGGGAAGTTATATTTTACTCCGGGTGCGATAACAATACTGACTCCGCCTTTTCCCATGCCCCGTAGATGCCTGCCTATTTTTCTAGATCCCAAAGCCCGCAAACCCAAACCCAAACTCAAACTCAAACTCGTATTGTACAAGCACTCCATATCCCGATGCATACCATACCATACCATCCATGCCAGCTAAAAAAAAAAAAAACACACGTATTCCCTTTCTTAGGCGCCCCATTCTTGTAAAGTGATAACAACAGTGATATTACAACAGCCATTCATTTACTGTAGGCTGTCCGTGGAGGAGACAGAGTTCGATGTAAGAGCCGACCTCATCGGCGGTCGAGGCGGGTGAGATAAGAGACTGGACGTCGAGCTGGGCGAGTGAGGAGACCGAGGAGGGGCAAGGTCTGCGATGCCGATGCGGCTGGCGGCTGCTTGTTCACGAAGCATGGCGAGCCTTGAGTGACAGTTAGATATGACACATTCATTGTATGTAAACTCGTTCAAGCTGTGGACTTACTGTTCCTCCGAGACGCCTGGAAGATCAACGGGGTTCTTCTCAAAGTTGAAAGGTGTAGACTGCAAGCACAGCGTATTAGTTGAAGCCCGGCTGAAGCTGCAACGGAGGGGAATAAGAGTAGAGTCGACTCACAATCTGCATCGTACGCTTCTCCTTGCGCCGTCGCTGCCGGACCATGGCCTGAAGACGCGAGCAAAGCGTCTGAATGTCGTCCGAGATTTGCATCCTGGTTCGTAGGCTCAAAGTTCGAAGTCGTGTCAAAGGAAGCTCAAAGCACCGAGGGTCTCTCTCGGAAGCAAGTACTGCAGATCCCATGAAGAAGAAGGGGAAGCTTTTATATATGCAGTATGCCAGGCGGGAAGAAGCAAAGCAACAATGTTGACGCAGAGAGGCCGGCTGAGAGGAGGTAAGACGGATTGGATTGGATTTTGGAAGGAGGCGGGAAGAAGAGAACGACGCCACAAGAACAACTTCTTGACAGACTCGGTTGCAGAGGAACAAAGGAAACCCAAAGGAGGGAGAAACCCGACGAGAGGAGAGAGCGCACGGCTTCG
>JAAVUK010000147.1:0-39177 GCA_014899095.1 Fusarium buxicola | reverse complement strand
GGGTTAGCTGATAAGGCGGGCAAGCGGGTAGAAACTTGACTAAGAGCACAATTCATGTCCCGAACTCGGTCGTTTTCTGTCTTGACTGTTGAGTCAGGTCAGATTTCACGTCTGCGGATGCTACCGGTACAGTAGTCCAGCACGTCTAGATAGCAGAGCTACTGTACTGACAGCGGGCGATGAGATGCGGCGCAACGCAAAGTTTGCGGGCGGCGATAAGGGGCGCGCAACGAGACTGGACAACTGGACGGACGATCTTGATCAAGGTGCTTGCTTGGTGCGCCCGCTGTGAGCTGCTGGCTGCGCTCTGGCTGGCTGCTCTGCTTTCAATGTCTCGACTCTGGAGCCGGGGACCAAAGCCTGGGGAACCGGGGATAAGATTGGACTGGGTCGATATGCAGGACAGGGTCCTTGATGCTGCTGCCCTTTTCTCTGACCTGATTTGATTTGGTTTGACGTCTCTGCTTGGACAAGAGATAGCCCGAAGGAGGGGTTGTGCACACAACTGATAGAGAACCTGATGGATGGAAGGGAGATCTTTTTCCCCCTCTCAGGTAACAGCAAGATAAGCTAGTAGCCTGAAGTCTATCAGATTGGACGTCATTAGAAACGGCCGACTGGTGCTAGATAGCTTCCTAGGTGACCGTGCGGCAAACCAGGACGACACAGAGAAGCCGTCTGAGGTTTATGGTGATACGCAGACGATCACAACAAGAGGAGAGGCAAAGGACGGGAGGGAGAAGAGAGGGATAGAAAGGAAGAGAAGAAAGAGGGAGGAGAGATGCGGGAAAGGCAGAGATGCTTGAAATCTGGTGGAAGGGACAAAAGTGGAAGGCAGGCATGTGAGAAAGGGTACATTCCCTTTTGCGGGGAATTTCATGAAGCCGAAAGTATCTCGAACAGTCTCCAGATCCCCGGGCAGCTCTGTCGACTTCGGGGCAAGCCTTGCTGTCCCCAAAGGCTCGGAGCATATCCCGAATGGGGACGGGGGGATCTTGGGGACGGAGAGCTACGTACCCTCTTCCCCAAACCTCTGTGTGTTTGTCCGATGGCTCTAAGCGATGGATCCTGTGTAACCACGAGATTGGATGAGACGATACCTATCCTTGCTCCTACATACACCCAGTACAGCTTGACCGAATCTCTGATTGCTTCGCCTGTCCTTGCAAGCACCGCGGGTCTGTACTCGGTTCATGGACGTTAGGTATGACTGACACCTGTTAATGGCTGGTGGTGGTTCGCTTTGACGAGGCCGCCACAAGCACAGGAAATAACCGGTCCCAATAACCGCACCGGGGGCATGTTTGCCATGATGCGCTTGAGTCACTCATGCTCTTCAAACGCCAGACTGTCTCATGTCCCGCATCTCACTCAATCTCCGAAGTTGGTGTCTGGGGTCGGGACCTCCATCCATCACCAGCATCTTCAACATCAAATATGGATCCTTGTCATGAAGATATGATCGGACAAGCAGGACCAGTCAACCAGTGCAGCGGATTTTCTCGGCGGCGGCGGCGGCGGCGTCATACAATACCCAAGACCAAGACAAGACCAGCTCGTTCTCCTTCAAGGGTCCAGAAGTGCTGCCTGTCGCATGCGCGGATACGTTCTTAGGCCTCGCATGTTTCTAAGCCGAGGATAGAAATGGCCCGCATAGGATGCCTCCGTTGGACTGAGGGTGAAGGGCGCCAGAAATGAATGGATGAGTCGCAGCAGCAAGCTTATCTCTAGAAAAGCAGAGGAGATGGAAATACATAATGGCAAAAGATAACCACGACAAAGGAAAAAAGAGGAACCCAGCCCCAAGACACATTGCACAGAACCACTTCATCAACACCATCTCAGCAGCAAAACCTCGCAGATCTGGGGTCCAAGGTACTTTTCCGGAACACGCCAACACTCAGAGATAACGAGTACGGGGTACCTTTGCAACAAGCACCGCGTTTTCTGTCCGAGGGCGCAGAGAGACGCCGATTACCAAATGGAAAAGCCATTCAGACCGTGTCTTCCCTCATTCTGCATGGTCCGGCAGTTGTTTTAACGTAATGGCTCGTCCGGGGTTGGTTACCGCTGCTCGACCGGCCTCAGAGTCGAAAACGGAGCTCGACTTGCGCTGGGCTCTCAGGTTCCCTGCACAGACGCTGGCAGCTAAAATAACCTTTTTCATTATTATTACTGGTAACAAGGCATCGCAGTTTACTCGCATGTCTCCAAGCCGCTGCAACGTCAGTGAGGCTGTACTCCGTACCGACCGCCCGCTTCTCAACCGACTATCCCCAGTTTTCCATGCTTTACTTGTCATCAACTCCAACCATCAACCCTCGAGGATCCCCATCAGTCTCCTCATCTGCTCACTTTTGCCTACTTTGGCACCACGAAACTGTTTGCCTACAATACCCGGCGCTGCCGGCTCCTACGCCAAACACCTCCGACCTATTCTCTGCATCCGACTCGCTCCGATGTTGAGTCAATTACGGCGCGGCCTCCCTACAGAAGCTACGAAAGGTAACTCATAATCATTAAGTTATTCCCGGTCAGGCAGGAGACGATCTTCTTGCCCGTCATGGCATGTCCATATCCATGTCGATAAGGAATAAAATTCGTGATGCAAAATGATGAGTAACATCTATCACTTGAGCTCCGACCACGGACCTTGACAAGACTCACGTTGTTCCACAAAGATCCTGAGGATGTCATCGCACGCGACAGTATTCACTCTAGGGATCTATCAGTCCATGATTATCAGCAGCACGATCCCTTGAACCAAATACATCTTCCATGATTGGCTCACACAACCCTCTCGCACCACGATCTGAAAATCCCAGGTCCCTGACGTGCGTCCCGCATGCGCGCCTATCGACGTTGCCCTGGCCTGCTGAAACCGACATCCAACCACGTCTGCCCACCGCGATCTTGGCCCAGCAAAGCCGCCCTTGCGCCGTGGGGGCTACAGGGGAGCGTTGCCGGTCCTGCCCCCGGCGGTCCAGCTCCTGCACGGACCGACTCATCGCATCGTGCCAAGACCAGGCTTTTTGGATGTCGATAGCTCCAGAGAGTCATCGTTCGGTCCGGAGCTTTGGTTTGGGTTGAGCTGTATGTATGTACGTGGTTTGTACAGCTATCCAGCATAGATCCATCTACGTCCTTCAGTGTGTCAGGCAAAGTGCCGAGACTTTCAGTCTCTGTTGCGAGCTCACTCACGGTGATGCCCGCCAAGTCGAAGCGGTGAGTCAGACTGTTTGCCTTAATCGCTCAGCTTCGATTCACGAGTCTCCAGTTATTTCGATTCTCCATGAGACGTGGAGTCTCGGCATTACCCTCAACGCTTTGCCACGTGAGTGTGGGGATAGCATGGCAATGTCATCTAGAGATTCTTGCTATTGCTCTTTCGGGACTTGAAGGCTCGGCTCAATACGGATTTTAGGGATGTGCCAATCGCGTCCAGACCATGGTCCTCTCCTCATAGCGCTCGGTTGGCTCGCTTGATCCTCGGGCTGGGAGCATCATAGTGAGTTCCTCTCGGATCTGAAAGCCGAGTTTCTGGTAAAAGGTCACTGCGTTCATGGTGGCCTCCAGAATGACTGGCACGTCTTCTGCCGCCGCTTCGGCCTGGACTCGTCGTAGCAGCCCAGACGCAGCTCCTCGGCCGCTAAATTCGGGGTTCGTGCAGAGATATGTCGGATCTGATCGTTGTTAGCCTCAAGTGGTTCAGGCTTGCGTTCGCGTCCTTTGGGTAAAGCAGTTGTAGTGGGATTTGCACCCAACGCGGCTCGACGTCGAGTTGCCCCTTTTCTACGCGACATGGGTTCCAATCTCACAGAATGACTTACGGTAATGCGACTTGTCGCCGAGGACCTTGACTCTTGCTTCTTGGGTGAGCGCTGCATATGAGTCAAGATATTCCCGTCGGCAGCATGTTGGGAACTCCTCCTCATGGTCTTTGTCTCCATTCTTTCCCAACCGCGTTTGCCGTCGGATGTTCCACTTTACGAAGCTTGCGATTTGCCCCGTCTCTGTGTCTCGCGCAATGAGAACGCCCTTGTCGCCACTGCAGATGTGGTTCAACGTATCTTTGCAAAGCCAGTCGCGAAGAAAGTTCCGGCTCTCGGTGTTTGGAAATTGCGCATGCATCAGAAGATTGGCGTCCATGGCGGCCAGATGGATGCTGGCCATGCTAGGTGCATCATTCTCGGAGGGAACAACGATTTCAAAGGCCATATCGGCGATAGAGTTTGGATTCAAAGGGGGGATGTGTTGAGGAATCAAACTGTCGTGTGTAAGTCAACGGTTTTGAGTTGAAATGAACCAACAACAAGAGTTCGCGATCTGAAATCTACAAGCCTCGGCGTTCATGACACGTGACGATCTGCAACCACAGATCCACATTATACAAGATCTGCTCTGCTTGTCTCTGAAGTCTCAGTGAGGAAGTTGGCATTTCCTGGATACTGAGTTGTCGGGGATCGTGGGTTGAGGGCTTGATTGATATTGCGCGCTTCTTCTATGCCATGGCGAGTGGTCGAAGGGCTAAGGGGAGTTCCGATGTGGTTACGACAGCCCGGAGTTGAACGACTCAACTCTCGTAAGGTCTCCAGGTCCTTACCTCTCTCCAGAGTGACGCTTGACCATGGCAAGGCATTCATGGTTGAAATCGCAATACGCTTCCGGCGTCACTGTAGCGACATACGCAAGCCAGGCCAGGTCAAGTACCTGGGACATGGTACTTACGTACCCTTGGTATCGTTGCATCTAACCCGAGTCTACAGGATACTCAGTATGCAGGAACGGTCATTTGATGCCAAATTGGCCCTGGCAGTATGGTTACACTCATGTAACGCTCTCTGCATGCCGCTTAATTCATGCTATTGGACCGTCGTAAAGACGCAAGGTTACTACATTTTGTCAAGATTACGAACGAGATTGACGCTGAAACTCAACTATATTACTTTATCTTCGACGAAGCCTGCATTGTGTGTTCTCATGTATCGTCATGAGGTCCTTGGTTCTAACATGAGGGTCGCACGGGCTTGTCCAGTGGAGTCTAGGCAACGACGGGCAAAGGAACCAGATCGACTGAGTTTTTTACTCTGACCAGGGTTTGCCGCCGATGTGAAAGGCAAGAAAGAGCATCGTTCAATCGTTGCGTCGTCGACTCGTCTGCAAACCCGCTTGTAGAATAGACCGCTCTCGAGGCCGACTCTCACATGCAACATGAACATGGGCTCGCACGTCATCTTTGGACTCGGTAATTTACAGAGTCATATTCTACTCATTGGCAACTTCTCATGACTATGAACTAGTATATTTTCCCTGGTTTCAGGAGGAAGTTTATTATGAAAGTAGAAGAAATACTTTGTATGTAGAGCGCGGTTGGATAATTGTTTTTATATGCTAATTAATCTGCTCTATTTCTCTTAAAAGGGTGCCAGTTATGGTAGAGGGGGGTGCTGTCTACTAACACTCTTTAACAAACCCACCACTACATCAACGGGTCTCATCTGATCTCGACACATCATCCGCACCACTCGAGATTAATCCATCAGTCCAAAAACTTGCCGGGAAGCTGAACAACTTCCCCAGTATTACATCGGTTTGATTCACCGCTTCAGCTCACGAAGTATCACATCATGTCACTCAACGGAAACTCACTCCATCCAGGCTCAGATGACATAAAATGGGCCACTTATTGCAGCAACTATAGACCTAGTTTGGTGAAGATACAAACCTGACTCCCTGCATCTGCCAGCGATTAAAACTACTTAGAAGAATTTGTGCGGTTTGCAAGTGTTCCCTTTTGATATGATCCGTGGTCCAGCAATCAGTTTCAGCTGACCAACGGCGAAAAAAAATAATGACAAATAAACACTTTTCCATAACCAACCCCTTAGTTGGGGGGAAGGTCGAAGGAAGGCAGCTTGCCGGCGCAAGCGTTGATAGCCTTGAGGGCCTTGACATTCGTCTTGGCCACAGCCTTGGCGGGCTGGGTGCGGGGCTTGCCGTATGTTGGGAGCTCGTCCTCGGCGGCAGGAGGAGTGTAGGCGACGTCGTCGAGGCTGATCTTGAGGCTGGGCACCTTGGAAAGTTCGATCTTGGAGCCATCGAGCTATTGGATGTGAGTGATGGTGTCAGATTTACGCGGGTCAAAAAGAAAACATACCTTGGAAATCTCGACCTGAAGGCCGGTGGTGATGGTGTCAGCCACCTTGGTAGGAGAGCAGGCGCCCAGAAGCTGAGGCGTGTCGGCGGCGTCGTCGACCGAGAACGAGCCGTGAATAGTACCCTCCGCAGGCTGTCGCATCACAACCAAGCCACCGACGAGCTTTCCGGAAACAAAGACGTTCACCTGGCAAGGGCGCTCAACCTCAGTGACATCGAGCTGAACATTGGCGAAGTAACGGGTGGTCTTTTTAGCTTCGGCGCGCTCCTCAACATCACGACGGCGGTTGCTACCGCTGCCGTAGAGGCGGTTGACAGTCGCCCTCGCCGAGCTGGCAAGCTGGCTCTGGGACATGCGCCAGTACTCAAGGCCGGCATAGGTGTAACCAAAGCTCCTAATGCTCTTGACAGAGTCGGAGGTGTGGAACCTTCCCCGGGCAGCGTAGAAAGGGTTAAGAGGGGACGAGGGAGTGATGCGGGTGCCCTGAGGAGTCGAGTAGCGGGAACCACCGGAGTAGGAGCCAGAGAAGGAGGACTGATCAGGGTGCATGGCCTGCCAGTAAGCCCAGAGACGGTCGACGTTGGCGTGGTGCATCCAGAAGATGGGATCGAAGCCGGAGAACTCGGTGGCGAGGAATTGGCCAGCACAGGAAGCATCCCAGTGAATGGCGTTGTGGATCTGCTCCAGAGAGGCACCGCTGGCGCCAGTGGAAGCAAACTGGTTGAAGGTGGTAGGACGGGTCAAGACATCGTAAGTCCACTGCTTGTAAGGTCGGCGGCGAAGCAGACCGTTGGGAGACGAGGGGAAGCTGTCGGGGGCAGGACAGTGGAGGATGCGAGAGCGTCCCTCGTCATCCCAATTTCCGTACTTGCCGTCGAGAGCAACCTTGGGGAAGTTGTAGGTGTAAAGAGGGTTCTTCATGGAGATTGTCTTCAGACCATTGCCATTAGGGACCCTGACGGTGACCATCTGACCGACGAGGGCATTGGGGATGCCGTCCAAGGCCCAGTCCCAGTAGGGGACTCGCAGGGAGTTGGCTGCGTTGACGTACTGCTGACGATACTGGGTAGGGTAGAGATTGGCCAATCTCTTGGCGTGCTCGACGAGGGTTTGCTCGAAGAGCGCAACATAGGGTCGGTGCCAGGTCAGGAAAATACTCTCCTACATAGCTGGTCAGTTCTGCTGTGTCAAGTTGTCGAGGAGATGCATACACCATGGGGACAGTATCCCGGCCAGCCATTTCCTGATCGGCCACCACCACCGTTCCACTGGATGAAAGGCTTGCCGTGAATTCCTATACGAGTCAGCGTTGTCGAAGCTAAGACTCCAAGCTACATACCGCCAACCTGGAAGTAAGACTTCCAGTCGGTCTCTTTGGCATCGTACATGGACCGCATAGATCGGATGTAGAGGTCCCTAGCCATGCAAGTTAGCAATTGTCGAGCCAAAGCTGACAGCATACTCACCAGGCGGGACCACCAGCAGACGCGAGGTCATTGATGTTCCTTCGCGCAGGAACAGCAGCTCCTCCGCTGACCGGGACACCAGTAACGAAGATGTTTTGCTGCTGAGCATCGGCCGGGGTGATTCCACCCACCACGGCCAGAGCCGCAATCAAAAACTTGCCCAGCATGATGTCCTGTTGTCGAGTCAAACGAGTGTGTTAAGACCAAGATCGCGCTTGTTGAGAAAACAACAATGTACGACTTGCTCAAAAGGAGGGACAAGTTCCAGGAGTATAGATCTAAGGGCGAGGGAAAGCGGCCGAGATATACGAAGTGAGCCATGACCATGACAAGGGGGGTCCATTATCCCATCCGCCTTCTCCGCATCTGCATCTCCCGTCAGGCTGTCTGTCAATCATCGTCAAAGGGGTTCGCGACGCCCCTCCTGGTAGCCCACGGCGGCCCTAATGACAAGGGGGAGGGGGTGCAAAGGGCATAGTCGAATCCACTTGGCACTACGGGCGAATATCACCCATGCACGTTACTTTTTAGGCTGCTCGTAACGCCACATTGGATGTCTGTGCCCCTGGGTAAAAGGCGAGTAGGGCAAGGTAAGGCGCCTGGATGTGGATGTGGATGTGGATGTGGATGTGGATGCGGCTGGTTGTATGGTTGTTGGGTTCAAGTGCGAGTGTGCTGTGTCGTCTGTGGTTGCGCGACCAGGCCAAAAGATCCAGCCCGGCGGTAGCGGAGGTTAGAGGAGCTGTACCTGGAAACGCCGCTGTAGAAGCCGGGCAGCCAGCCAAGCCCAGCGGTAGGACGACTGCGTGGGCGTGCCGAGGTAGCCATTCTGAGCCTGTAGCGTAGCGCCCAAAGGTCCTATGTACGCTCCTGCTGTGGAGACCCACGTCTTTTTTTGGCTTCTTCATTGACCATGGTCTGAAGCCGGCGCTTGAGTAATTTCACCATGTTCTCGCTTCCGACGCCTCCGGCAGCCCAGTTGCCGAAGCTCTATTGACTGCGCATCCTGTTGTCGTATAGCTGCGAAGTAGGTGACAAGGCCTAGCCAGCTGAGGCCCTGACCAAGACCCCGGACAGCGACGCAGCATCCTGGATACCAAGACTCGAGACTGGCTGTATGCTGCGGCTCTAGGTTGGCTTGGTTGTAGGACACAAGCTGACAACCGGAAAACACAGCGGACAGCAGCCAATGGCACCCAAAAAAAGATCAACGAGATGCACTTTGACGCAAAAGTGTCGACCAGAGTCGGTGATTGGTAGCCAGTAAGTCAGCCGCTTTCCAGAAACCAACCACTGTGCGTCAAACCGACGTCAGGCATGGTAGATCATCCGACAGTTGTTCATCGCAATGGGCAGCAACACACTCGGCACGTTTGATGCCGCAAAGCCACGGAACGGTAGAGACGGTAGCCTGGACGCCCCGGATTTGTACGGAGATGCCGATTCGACAGAGTACTATACGAGGCTCTGTCCTGTCTCGATCCTCTACGCGGGCTCTGCATACTGTAGAAGCCGGCTGGATGGAGCTGGGCCGAGCTGCAGGTCTCGTTGGTCAATGGCAGCCCGTAGACTTCAAAAAGACCCTCTTACTTTTTCAGGTGGTCCCATCGACCTGAGGGAGCCGATCAATGTCCTCTTTGGTTAGTTTGTCCCTCTTGTTGGACTTTGATGTGAGTGGTTTTTTTTTAGCATCATGACGGTTTAATTACGGTCCTTGCCTATTCTGGGCTGTGCTTACCGTTACCCTTGCCTAATAACCTCTGGTGAGCTGCGAGTCCACCCACTCATGAAACAGCCACCCGCTCATGCCCTTGTTGATCTCCAGCTTGTAAGCTCAGGTTCCTAGTTGTAGCTAGCCCACTGCTGTCTAGCTCGAGGAACTATCTAACGTCGGCCAAGGGGAGGCGAGTAAACTCGCTACTTGAGGCTTCTCTCAGTAAGGGGCAAATCGCGCTACAGGGGGGAAACCTCCCTTTACGATTCTAGCCATTCTAGCCCGTCTCTAGCTCGCGACGCCTCTGCGCGTGATGCCACTCTTTCGGGTCTGTTAATCTTGCCTTTGACTGCTGACATTACATTTAATACCGGTTATTCGCTTCGCAGTCCTCATACGATTCCCCAACACCTGTGGTCATCATCAGCAAGAGGGTGTCCTGCAGTAAGCTATACGTTATCCTCCAACCACTCATGTCTCCAAATGCACGCAGACGCTCAGTGAGCCGTATATGTATGTACTGTACGTGGGCGTCCGCCGCATGTAACGCATCCATCTCTCCAGCTGGCAACCTCGTGTTGGCCCAACCACACCGCCCTTATCCCGATCAAGCATAAAGCATAAGGTATCTAAGCATAGGACGCCGATACGAGCCCTACCAGGCGGGTGAGATGGCCAGCAGAGCCAGCAGAAGGGTCAGAGATGGGAATCCCACAGCATCAGAGTTTGGACCGTTTTGTTGGCTTTTGCCTCGTGCCCCGCCATGCGACGGACAGAGTCCAGGAGTCAACCCGATCTGATCTGATTTAGATTCAAAACGTTGTGGCAACAGAGTTGGCCAGGCCAGGTCCCTCAACGGCAAAGCCGTGTTTGTGACAATCACTTGACAGATCTTGTTGCCATCGCTGATGGTTTTTCTGAATGACATCGGCACGAATCGGACTGTCGGCTGGCCTTGAGCGACGTTCAACACCTCTCCACCCGGTCACCCAAAACGAGTTCGATTCGCGACCAACCTCAACTACCTACGCAGGAGGCTGACCACTTCTGCACGTAGCATCCATGTATCTTGACGGGGAGCGGGAAACCATGATCCCTACTGCCCAGCTACATAGCCAGATCCCTAATGACAACTGTATCGCCAAGGCTTACGGGCATGTTTACATGTACTCCGCATCTGCCCGCTCGCTGTCCTTTGCTAACTGGGCAAAAGATCAGCTGGCCATGCAGCATGTTGCCATTCTGAACTCGCTTAGAACCCCTCACTCGCGATGAATCATGATTTGCTGCTCTTTGGCGTTTTGTTTCCTCGGAGCTGATCTCCAGCGCCTTGGTTCCGCGCTCAAGTCTCTTGGCACGTCAGCTGGCACTACACGGCACCTGGAACCTGACAGAACATGTGCTGATCGACGTTTTGATTTCCCTTTTCGTGCGGTTCCTGCAGATCATCTTGGCAGGATTTCCAGGGACGTGCCCGACCCAGTCTCACTCAACCAAGAACACCATAAATATATCCAAGACATTCTAGCACCCCAGTCATAGTATGCCCACGTCTCCTGTTTTCAACAAACAAATTATTCATATGCAATGAAATTAACACCTGATGTACAAGGAACGATGAAAACCCCCGAGGGGAAACAATAACACGCTCGTGCTGCAACCATCGTACAATATCAGGCTCTGTATCCGTTGATCAACGCAACATGATGCTGACTGACGCCGATCTCCGCCGTCTTACCCGTCCAGCCTCCCATGCAGGTCCCGGGTGATCAGGCTCTTCCAGATCAATCGTCATTATGCATACCATGGTCTACTTCCAACAGTACAGTACAGTAATATCCCTCATCTTTTAGCACCCGTTGCTCTGGTGCGACACTCGTAGCCTTATGCTTTGCCGGTGCTGCGTCGTCTCATAGGGATTGCTCCAGCGTCACCAGATCTCGGAAGCCCTCCTTCCACCGCTTCGTCTGCTCCGTGCTCGGTTTCGGCAGTGGACTCCGCGCAAAGCCTCCGTAGCCCATCCAGGCTTGTAGCCCGGCCTTTACGCCGACCACACCGCCCCGAATCGCCGCCCAGTCGCCTTGTGAGACCACTTCCTGCATCTTTTGTGCTTCGGAAACATTTCCCTTTTGATAGAGTTCCATTGTCTTGATGCACGCCTTCGGCGCAATGTTGGCCAAGCCGGCCAGGATACCGTGACCACCTCCGCAAAGAGAGGGGATCAGAAAATCGGCAGATCCAGCAAGGACAAGGAACTCGGGCTGTGCTGGGTTGTATGGTGAAAGCTTACGGGTTGCCGCGACTACCCTGTTCAACTTTCCAGTGTTTCCGCAAGTCAGCTTGACGCCGACAATGTTTGGATGCGCCGCAAGAGTGACGACAATATCCGAGGACAGATCCATGCCGCCCACTGCGCCGGGGAAGTTGTAGATGATGATGGGAATGGGAGACTTATCCGCCACTGTTGTGAAATATCCCAGGATGGTTTCCGAGCCCGGAGCAAATAACGTGGCATAGTAGGACGGAGGCAGCACCAGCGCATAGTCACCGCCAGCCTCCCAAGCCTCCTGGCAGTACTGGATCGTCTCCCGCGTGCTCTGACTTCCACAGCCCACAATCAGGGGCATATGTGAGAACCCGCCGTCAGTCAAGGCGGCTCTTGTAGTGGCGGTGACTAGCTGCCGCTCCGAGTGCGAGAGGTGAACGGCCTCTCCGTTGGAACCTTGGGTAGCGAGGCCAGTGACACCGGCCCGAGCAAGTCGCACAGCATGATCAGCAATTGCGGTGGTGTCGACGTCTTCTGTATCCGGCTTGAAGAAGCACATTGTTGGGACATAGACACCAGGGGCCAGGGGGCGAAAGCTGCGCCGCACGTCTAGCGAGTAGTCACCCATAGAACTGCCGGGCGATGAAGCTGTGTCTGTGAAGTTGTTGCCCCCGGGGCTTGAGTGCCATTGGCTGTAAGGCTGGACCCTAAAGGACCCAGCTGGTGACTGTGCATCGCTATGAGGAGACATGGTGCAGAAGCGACTATGCAAAGTACTGTGTAGAGTCCAGCTTTTGCAGGAGAATGATGCCAAACAAGACAATAGCACGATACTATTATAACTACGAACCTGGAGTAGGGGAAGCGGTGTCCTTTATAAGATCCAGCTCTCCACATTTGCTGGAGTCAGACTTCCTAAATCCCCTCAAGGGAACTACGGCTCATCGCCTCGTGGTCTTATGAAGTTGGTATTGTATTGTGCCGAGACCTGAACACAGCCGCTGTCGCTTGACAGCGGGGTCAGAGCAAGTCAACTGGTGCAATCAATCAATTCCGGCAGGAGAATCAAACCGGTCAAAGGGAATGGCAGCTCCAAGATTGGTGAAAAGAAGAGAACCGCTCCGCCGGCATGCGTCTGATACCGCTTCCAACGTGAGGGGCTATGTTCATGAGAGATACTCATGAGAGATACAGTGCGGAGGAGAGAGGCTTGTTGGGTTGTCGTTGCAGCAAACCTGGGGTTGACGGGGGCTCAAGACCGAGGCTCTAAGCTGCTGGCAGTCTGGAGCGTGGGGGTTAGCGCAAGCAGCCGGGACGAGGTTCGCCATGGTTGGCGCTTCATTGGTTTGCTGAATGGTATAAATCCTGCTCAAGGCAGCCGGGCCGCAGTGTTTTTGCAGAATAAAAGAAACATGGCCTGTCTGATGCTGGCCAAGGCTGATGTCTCGGCGAATGAGGCATCTCTATCAAGGAATAGGTTGCGTATAGACGCGGCGCTGATGGACAAAACAGGAATCCTAAGCAGCAGATCCCATCACGAGGTCGTCAAGCTCCACACACGTGGGCAAGCGCTTTCTTGTGTAACCATTCCGAGAGTCGTAGCATCTTTGTTAGTCTTACACGTCCGTCGAGATGAGCACGTGGAAGTATAAAATATCCGCAACAGCAGGGATGCAAGAGACGTCGCTGGTGTCTATGGTAGCTGGGGTCTGGCAGAAGCCCACCTCGTGATCATCGCAGCTGCAGTTTCTATAAGCGAGGACAGACACAAGGATCAGGTCGATGCCTAGCCTTGTGCTCGGCTTTCTTTGCGAGTAGTGAGGAGATGAAGCTGAGAGTAGACGTGCGTTGTTCATCGAATAGCTTGTAGCATAGTCATGTGCACTCCCCCTCAGGACGGGAAGAGCGAGACTGAGCCTCAAACCTGCATCCTTAACATGCTGCTGGTCTCTTGAACAGGGCATTTGCAGGGCATTGGGTCTGAAAACAGCCAATTCGAGTATCGAACCAGGCCTGTTCAGATTCCTCACTCAGGTATAAGTCAGTAAAAGATGACGCTCATCCGCCAGTAGCTGCATGCTCGGTCAAAGTTAATAGCTTCCGTGGACAACTGCCTTCACCCTCGCATCATCAACATGTTTCCCCGCGGGATTAAACTTGCGTATTCTCCATATCACTGCATCCTCCTGTCCCCATTTCCCCGACTACTTTCAAGCGGGGGTGAACGTGAACCGGATGCGAGCCGGACGCCCTCGAACCCCGCTGTTAGCTGGGGATCCCAACAACCCTGGGACGTTAAGCCGCCTCCATGGCACGCCTACTACTGCGTCTTTTGGGTACGCGGACCTTGTTCAAGTGAGGCGCTGACATGGACGTTAGGACAATGCCCGGTACTGTGCTCCAAGCGACGCCGCAGCCTCGCATGTGATCCCCGCCTCTATGGCCTGGTATTGACGTCGACCCTTTGATCCGAAGGAGAATACCAAATCTCGACCTAGACTCCGGCTCCTCAAACGTTGCCACTAGAGAGCAGAGTCGTTCTGAAACTGATGAAATCAAACATAAACTGCCTTAATTCAAGCGATATTGAAATAACTCTGTCCCAAAATCGTTCACTCGTAACCATGCCCGAGGCAATCGTCAACTCCAATAGCCAGTACCTCCTGTATGCCTGTGCGCCGCGTATCCAGAAAGAAATGTTTTATACAATAACCAGTTCGTCGTCGTCGTCTTCGAGCGTGACCTGCCGCTCTATGAGCTCATCCCCCAGGCTCTCCCTGCCAGCTTCGCGAATGCCCCTTTCCGTTACGAATCGAGTCTTTTTCCGCACTGGCGGCTGTTCCTCCTTGCGCAGCTTCTCCCCTTCCTTCATCTTTGCCAGTTTGTCTTTCAGGTTGCCTCCCCAGCCAAAAGCTGATCGTCCACTGCTTGCAAGTGAGCCAACTTGTGAGCCGGCCTGAGAGCTCTCGGGACGCTTGCGCTTGACGGGACTGAGATGGATGGCGGAATCTCTACCCAAGAGTCCCAGCGACTTTGCATCCGGCTTAGAGACTTCCTCCGTCACAGGTGCCGAGCCCGATGCCTGTGAAGACATGCCGGAGGCTGGTAGCGCTGTAGTCCGTGAACCGGATTGACGCATGTATTCCCTACCAGCCGCATTGCCAATCTGGCCGAGCTTCTTCATCATATCGCGTTCTCTCTCCTTGGCTTCCAGGTCTCTTCTCATAAATTCTGCTCGCTCCTTCCGATCATTGGGTGTCCTGTCTTTTCCATCGATCAAATCGGCTGCGCTCATGGAACGTGATGCAAACCAGTGCGTTTTCGTCTCCCAGTCATATTTCCTGGCTGGCGGCTCCGGCTTCTTTTCCTCCTCCCAACTGAATACCTCCCTAGACTTGTGCTTTCTGGCACCAAAACTGGTACCGTTCACCTCCATCCTAGTCGCCCGCTGCTTCCGGATGGCTTCGTTGGAGTGAAACTCGCAATGATGGGTCCGCTTCTTGTTGATCCAAGAGCCACATAGCTCCCCGTTCTTCTTGACCGATTGACAGCCCCCTAAATCACGAGCTGTGCCAATCTCGATGATAGAGTCTTCATTCGAGCTGATGACAAGACTGAATTTTCCAGTGTCAGATCTTCCAGGAGGTGGCGGCATGATAGTAGGGTTGAGAATCGCTATGATGGTTCCCTCAGTAAGCTTCCAGTATTGTGTAAAACCTGAGTTGAAGAGGAATAGGTCCAGTTCCCACTCTAGGTCGATCAGAGTCATGACCATGTATTTCCCTCGATCCTCTGCCTTTCCATTCCGTCCTTGCGTTGGCTTATGCGCGCGGGGTTCCGACTTTTTTGCCAGGATTCCAAACACCACAATGTCCTGCTCAACATCCGGCAGAGCAAAATCGGGTGCTTTGACATCCTTGAGGAGATCTTTGATGGTATAGACTTTCTTGCCTGACACATGTCGAGCAAGGACACCATGGGGCAAAATCCTCTTGGACAAGTGAAAGCTTGAATACGGCTCGAACCCAGCGGCTTGCTCTTCGGGTACCTCGCCCGGCGGTGTCTTTTTCTTTCGAGTTTTGGCAGTAGAGATTGAAGTTGAACCCTCAAGATCCGTAGCTCCAACACTAGACGTTGTGTTGCTCCGTTGCAGACCCTCAGTCTTGGCGTGGGACATGATCTCTTCTCTCGAAAAAGCTGGAGCTTGTAGTTGCTCGTCAGGGATCTCGATGGCGTCCTTCTTGTACTTTTCCATCTCGTCCCGGCTGATTTCAAAGGCGTTCGATCTCAGCTTCTGGATGTTCTGCTGTCGCTGACTCCGTGCAGCCTCCTCTGTCCTCACAGAGGCGATCCGTTCGTTGAAGCTCAGAGGACGGGACTCTGATGAAGTCGTTGAAGTCACGCTCGTCGCGGTCCTTGACCGTCGCAGATACCCCGTCTGTCCGATTTCGGCTGATGTTTGAGAGTCCCTGTAACTAGGCGCTCGCTTCAGAGATATGTCTTTGGCCTTGAGGCCTTTGTCAATCCCTAACAGCACCCTGCTCGGAGAAGTTTGCGGTTGCGGCGGCTGGAACCTTCGGACAGGGGACGCGGGAACTTGTACGGGGTTCTGGGATATGGCTGACTTTTCCTCTGTAGGAGTTGTTGCGCGAGTCGAGCGACTCCGTACTTGTGCTGATATCGCTAGCTCTGAAGTGGTTGTATGCAAGTGTTCAACACTCTCTTCTGCCGTCTTTTTTGATTTGGCCTGCAGTTTCTTCAACTTCAACCGAGCCTGGATCTCTTGAAGCTTCAACTCCAAAGTCTCCTCGTCTTCATCATCATCATCGTTCTCAATCTCGGCTAAAAGATTCATCGACGGCAGGTTGCGGCCTCTCTTCGAAGGTGAAGGCGTTGGCGATGTCATCATTTGTCGGTATCGCTGTCGTCCGCCCGGGGTGCTAAGCAAAGCTTCATGGGGAGATCGTGGAGGCCATTGGGGCTCGTTTGCCTGTTTCGCCGGGGAAGCTAGAGAATAATCAGTATCGTCCGCAAACGCTCGCACCTCAGCAGTCTCACCTGGAGCCATGGCACCAAGTAGGTTTCAAAGTGGGTGGCCCAGAAACCGGCCCCGATGGTATGCAGTGGCTCAGAAGGGTCTACGAATGTGGTGCATATTCCTAGGAAGTCAGGCACTCAAGGTACGTATAGCCCAGACAATGCGACAGCCATCCAAGCTAAGGCCAGCGAGTCCGGTTTGGCTGGCGAAAATATGCTGAAATAAGATTGAGTTGTTGATGCAGGGAATGGCTCAGCGGTGATGGTTGGGCTTGCGCATCCAATGCATCAAGTTCCTGCGCTGGGTCTTGGCGCGGCAAAGCCCAGTGCGTTTCAGTGGTTGGTCCTGTGCGTGGATTTTGCTCCTCCTAGGGTGGTCTGTGCTCCTGGAGCCTACGGTTGATGCCTGAGGTGAGGTACCACACCGTTGGGCGAGTACCTATGTATCAAATTAGACTATATATATATATGCCTTAAAGAAGTCTTGCTAAGGTTATAGGTAATAGGCATTTGCTATTGCTGCTCGTCCTTGCTATGTTGAGTTGTCGACTCGTTAGCGCGAGGTAGCTCCTGAAGCGCCCGTTTGGCGGCCTTTCTTTCCGCACGTAGTCGACGCTTTACTTTTTATTCCTAGCTTTGTCTTCGGATTTGGTGGTGTGGAAGTGACTGGCGGGGTGTCAGTCCAGACCGGCAACTCACACGGGGCATGTGCAATAGCGTCAAGGTAACGAAACAGTTGTTCGTCACCAGGCGTAATAGTCTCCGGCACCATCTGACCATCGCGGACAGCAATCATCAGCAAAGCTTTGAGCGCAAAATGAGCGTCGTTCCCGGCCGCATGGAGTTCGCATAACTGATACCAAACTCGTCGAGAAGCTTCTCAATACTGTAGCGATAGGACAGCTATAGAGGGAACGGGACAGCCTTGACTGTATCCAAGACGTAGGAAGCTCGGTCCACAATCTCCGGGTCGATATTGTTGAGAACCTTGATATCCTCCCCAGCCCCATGCGCGACCAAAATGTAGTCGCGGTCCTTAGTAAGCAAAGAAATCCGCGATGCGAAGTCGGGGAGCGTCACCAACTCAGTCTCTCCGAAGAGAAAGCTCTTCGCAGCCCACTTGCATGGCCGTGAATCCCCGTTGATAAACTGGTAAGACGTGATAACATCGCGAGGATCATCCAGTTTCTGCACAAGGCACCGAGTGTCAAGAATTGACACGCCAATATGGAAACTCTGACCAGGGAAGATGACTTCGTAGCCTCCTCCCGTATCAACATCAACAGCCACAAGCAAAGCATCCTTAATGAAAGTGCCGGGCAGATATTGTCCAATATGGGGTGGACTGTATGGCGAGGTTTGAAGGGTCTCCAGGCGATACCCCAGGATTTGTCGAAGAGCAATATTCTCCTCACGGAGAATTCCAGCGTGCGGTTGCAGCACCGAGGCCATGGCTAAGCAATGCCTTGCAGAGAATGGCAGGATCACCGTTTCAGTAATAGCTGAGTTTAGAAGGGCAGAGGAGGCTGGAAGAGTATGGCAATATCTACCTAATTTGCAACACTGTTTGTTGTCTCTTCGCTGTCTGGTGGTGCCTTGGACAAGGCCGCAGTACCGGTACCTGTTGGGGTACGTGACTTATACGTTAGTAGTCTACCTAGTAAGGTAAGGTAGTTAAACCTTCCTATGCTTTTTCCATGGTCGCATGTTCGAATCACAGACTTTCTTCTCTTCAAATATTCCTTTTTCTGCAAACTCCGGCAGAGCTCACCCGGCTCCGCTGTGTCGCGCGATTGGCTGGGCTCCAGGACCAAAATCCACAACTTCACCTTGATCCCTGTAACCCGACGCGTAAAGCGCGTCTCAGCGTGTTGGATTCAATGTTGGCTCTGGATCCGTCTGGATTTCATCTTACAACCAGACACTCTCACTTTGGACAGCGGGCATTGACGGATTATATGTTTAATATCTAATTCTATCTTTTTGGTTCCGCACAGTCTTATCAAAAGTATACCGCAGAGTCATCCAACGCAGAGTCCGCAAGATGGCAAGGACTAGGTCGGCCAAGGCCGCTCCAGCGGACTCGAAAGCTTCAGAGGAGCCCAAGACTACTTCGAAGTTCAGCCTCCCTCCGCGCTCTGAGAATCCCTCCAGAGTATTTATACTTCCATCGAAAGCGACCCCCGACGCGCGAATCATCACCCTTCCGAACCCCAGACATGCGCGACCTGCCAGGTACCTGGTATGTCCAGAGAACGGCATCTACGAGTTCACAAAGATTGCGACACCAAAGACAACTCCTCGGAGCTGGCTGATTGAAACCACTTCCGATTCTGCAGACGCGAAGACGGATGGCCAGAAGGCTGAGGTCTCAATGGGTCAGGAGCTCTACCTGGCTACATCGATTGACCCCCTGTTTTTGGTTCTTCCAGCTTTGACCGAGAGCCAGTCGAAGGGATCAGAGGGGAAAAAACTCTTTCTCTCAAGCGAAGACTACTTTGAAAAGCTTCCCGAAGAGTCTTCGCATCTGTCCGAAATTCTGCGATGCGACAAAACCCGCAAGCTCATCGAGAGCCGAATGGGAGCAATTTGCGACACGGTCGAGGCAGGCGACGAAAACATGTTCCGAATAAGCGAGAAGAAACTTGTTGATGTCATCTTGGAAAAGGCAAGAAGGATGGGCGAAGGGGGTCTCCCACCAAGCATGGAGGAGAAATTTGTCAAAAAGGCCCTTGAAGCTCCTATCCTTACGCAGACGCGCGAGGTCAAGACAGAGATCACAACGACGACGAATGTAGACCCCCATACAACACCTACCGCCGAGTGTAACGATTCCCAATCGGCTGTCACTTCGACCGAGAAAGCAGAACCACAGCCTTCGACCGCAGTCACATCTTTTACTGAGGAAACAGTCGCGGAGGAAACAGTCGCGGAGAACATTGTCAGTGCCATTGAGGCATCCCCCGAAATCACAAAACTACAGAGGCTACGGGTAGCATTCGCTTTCATCTGCTCGAGCTATATCGCCCAATCGCTCGCCGCCGAATTGCAGACAATGCTGCAAAAGGAGACTACCTTGGTCGATTTCTCAACCCTCGATAACTATTTGTCCAAACTCGCCAAACTTCGCGCGGAGGCTATGGCCGCACACTCTATGGACTACTCGCGAAAGCGTGGTCTAGACGAGGACGAAGACGAAGCACGTACCAAGAAGAGAAAGATGGAGGAGGAAAAGAAAAAGAAATCGATGGAGAGCCGAGGGGTCCGAGATCTCAAGAAAGTCAACACCAAGGGCATGAAGAAGATGAGCGACTTTTTCAAGAAGAAATAATAATATCTATTGGGTATCTGTCGTGAAAGCATGAGAGGGACTAGGGGCCAGTCTCATTTAGTCCCTCGAGCCCGGCGCGCACCAAAACCCCTGCCAATGTTGGAAGTTCCACGACCACTTGGAATACTCGATACGCTGTTCTCGGTCAGATAGCTTGAGCTGCCGCCCCTCGCAGTAGCTCGGCCGCGTCCCCGAGTGCTCCTAGCTCCCCTGGTTCCTCGCGCGGGTGCGGTCGTGGCCAATCTTCGCCTCTCTTCCTCTTCCTCGCGACGCCGCCGCAGCTCCTCTCGTCTCTGTTCTTCCTCGGCAGCTCTTCGTTCCGCAGCCTGCTGCCTGTGGATAGCTTCAGCCTCTTGCTCAGCGACGTCCTCCGTTGCGCCTTTCCAGCCAGGGTCGAGGATCAATCGCTGGTTATGCTCGGTCTGAGATAATATCCGTGTCCAGGTATTGAGGAGGACAGAGGCATTATTTACGGTTTTGGATACAGTCTGCAGTGGTCAGTGGCCGTGGCGGCTCAGGCACGGAGCACATACATCCATATTACCCCCGGCACGTTCCAGAGTTGCAATGACGCCCTCGATCGATTCATTGATACCCCGTACTCCTTCGAGTTCCTTGCGCAGTGCGGCTTCATGGTCTATGGGCTCTGGCCGCTCCTGTATCGGTGTCTTGGGAGTCCTAGGGGTTCTTGGACGAGATATTGGTCGGGCATGATCGTGAGACGGCGAGGTCCAGATGTCGGACTCTGTGTATTCGGTTGTTTCGTCGGCCATGATAGCGGATTCAATGGGCGGGAGGAACCACCAGGGGGATGGTCTTAGCGGGCGAGTTGGAAGCGCCCAGTATAGGCCGCAGCAAGGTCGCGTGTTTCGAGGGCTGTATTGTATGGTCGGCGCTTGTTGACTTTGATAGTACGTAGTATTGGGTTGCCATACAACCTGCCTTTGTTTAATTGATGAGGGGCACAGCTATTGTTCCCACGTCAATCCACCCATGTCTGAATCAAGGCTCGTATATGCAATTTGATTGGCCGTGCTCCATCGCGTAACAGACGCGCCCAAGAGGGGCTATTGACGCGTTACGACAGCCGTTTTTGGTGGGCAGGGCACCGAAATTAGGCTGGGCACACAAACAGAAACAAGGAGGTTGGGAGGCTCCACTGGGGTGCACACTCCAGGGTAGATTCTGTCCCAGCCACTTCACTCATTCTACTTCCTCTCTTTATTCGAGTATAATCATCCGAGCCTACGAATCTCCATCTCTGACTCTGCCATCATCAAGTATCTGCACGCAGAATCAATCGTCACATTCTCCTGTTTTATTATACAGTGTACTGCCCGATTACTGCAGACGCTGCTGCAATCCCCGAGCTTATTGCGCTGTTTATCCCCTCAATCAACAAAGCCAATTCGGACGCACGACTCCCGGGTAGACCTGGCAATCATCGAGTATCCATTTCGAGGAACAAAGCGACGCAAATCTCGAAGGGTTAACCTGCAGGATCGGTGAATAACCCAAACGGTCGTTTGCAGCACGCTGCGTACCTCCCAATATGGCTGCCGCCCACGGGTCATCAACTCCTCCACCGCCCACCGGCATCCGCACTCCGCCAACTCCACGACTCGGATACCAAGATAACTGGGAACCATTTACTCCCCGCAAGTCCGCACGCATTTCTTCTCAGCGCGCCCGAACTCCATCCCCTGGCGCAGCAAATCGCCAACCTCGATCGCCGCGCACAGCCAAGAAGTCAAGCAACCAGTCAAACACCGTCATCGCTTCCCCGATGCCTTCGCCGCAAAAGAAGCGCCTGCCTGCCCTCGACTCTGTTCGCCGCGCACCGGCCAATATGTCGGCAGAGAGCTCTCAAGTCACCGCTACCCTCGGCAATGACCAGCGACCCAGCTCTGCCGTCACTCGGTCGGCCGGCATGCTCCCCACGCCATCAAAGACTCCCCAGAAGCCACCGAACGAGAAGACGGCCGCCAACATCAAGTCTTTCGCGCGCAACCTCTTCACGTCCGATGCCGAGGTGGCGGCGCCCAGCCCCAAGAAGCGACGCCCCAAGAAGTACACGGGCATTTCTCTGGAGAGCTTCATTGCGGAGGAGGTTGAGGATCCTATTGAGATTTTCACCGACACGCGCGATCGCATTCCCGCCCGGGATGAGAGCAAAAGTAACCCTTTCTTTGGCGAGGTCCCCGAGCCCGAGCCCAGCAAACGCCAAGGCAAACGCAAGGTCAGGGTCCCTGGAGAGGGTGTCAAGACTGTCGATGAAGCGTCTCGTCGTGAGGATGGAATGGTTTATGTCTTGTAAGTTGATCAATACCCGATTATGTCTGCATATGCTAACTCTCATAGCCGTGGAAAGAAATTCTTCCGCAAGTTCTCCGAGTACGACGCCGAGGACATGGACGAGCTCCAAGCCGACGAGGATAACGAAGCGTATCTTAACCGACCTCTCACTCGAGCTGCCATCAAGCCTCGCCTTCTGTTTCCGACTGTAAAGACGGACGAACAGATCGAGGAGGAAGAGGCTGTGACTGATGTGGAAGACAATGGCGAGGAACTGGTCGTCCCGGAGACGCCATCCAAGTCTAAGCAGGGGCGGGCGAGTACCCCTGAAGCACCCAGATTTGCCCCAGCGTCACCACCAAGCACCCGACGAGTAACTCGATCAATCAACAAGCTCCTTGATGAGGGAACGCCTGTCAAGGTTCCTGGTCAACGAAGCCCATTTGATTCCTGGCGACGAACCAAGGAGCCCAACAAGGAACCATCAACGCTCAAGCGACAAGGCGAAAGCCTTACTCCGACGCACTCCAAGCGCAGCCGGACTTAGTGTCTCTTTATTGATGTTAATAGTGTTGGTTTTCTTTTACAGTCTCGGTTTGCAGTCAAGCGGCTGTCTCGCGATCTTTGATGTTTCTGCATATCGGTTACCCTTGCCTTGGTCTTGTAATGGAAAATAGCAGGATTGGTTTTACGGCGTTGGATGGAACAGGATCGTCTGAAAAGACCAGCAGGCTCATTGGGACGACGGAATGTATTGCACGGACACGGACGAAGACGACGTATTGATTGATACCAACCTTCAGGTACCTCCCGAGAGGTTACAAAGGAAATTGGTTTAATGAGGGTTATCCGGGTTTCCTTGGCACGTCTTCAATCCATTCAGCCCCGTTTTTAGGTAGAATTTTCGTGAATTAGTCGAATAAAAAGACAAGTTCATGATAATTACAAGAGGCACTCGGTAGCCACTGCAGGCAGCCCAGGTCATTCTGTGACGTGCTTATTAGCGCTGCCCACTCCCGTCGGCGGCGGGTTGGGTTCTCGCTGCCCCACGTGCCCCTCACCACGACTTTGCCCTGACATCTATCAAGTGCAACAGACTCTCAACTTTAAGGCACAGCATTAGAGCCTGACTCTCACAGATTAGAGCCCGACTCTCAAAGCTGATCTCTTCGTCTCGTCTCTTCGTCTCGTCTCCCAGCTCAAAACTTGAATCAAGATGCACATCCTAGTCACCAACGACGATGGCCCCCCATCGCCTCACTCCTCTCCCTACGTCTACTGTCTCATCCAACAACTTCAGCAAGCCGGCCATACCGTCTCTGTCTGTCTGCCTCATACTCAACGGTCATGGATTGGTAAGGCCCACATGATCGGTCAGACTCTCAAGCCTGTGTACTACCGTCCTTCGTCTGTTATCCACGGCGAAGATTCTCAGGGTACTACTCATCACCGGCCCTCGCCGTCAGGAGATGTCGACGAATGGATTCTGATTGATGGAACACCGGCTTCCTGTGTGCAGATTGGTCTTCACCACTTCTTCCAGGACCGAGGACCAGTCGATCTCGTCGTTAGCGGACCCAACTACGGTAGAAACACCACAGCCGTTTTTGCATTGAGCTCAGGAACGCTAGGCGCCGCGCTGGAGGCTGCTGTGTGCCAACAAAAATCCATTGCACTGAGCTTTGCTTTTTTCTCACGAAACCATGACCCCGTCATCATCGAGGCCGCGTGCCGACACAGCGTGAAGGTTATTGATGCTCTCTACAAGCAGTGGCCAACAGACGGCAGCGCAGACCTTTACAGCGTCAATGTACCCTTGGTTGAAGGCCTGGAGAAGAACAAGACCATCTGGACAAATATTCTGCAGAACTACTGGCGAGAAGGCGGCTGTTTCCAGGAGATCGAAGGCGAGGCTGGAGACGAGAATGAGGAGGAGGAGAGGATACGAGAGGGTTTGGGAGGCGAAGTGGACGATGGAGAACGGCCCAGTTCGCGGAAAGGACATGTCCACAAGCACTTTAAATGGGCACCAAAGTTTACAGATGTCTACAAGAGCGTGGAAGAGTCCCAGCCTGGCAACGACGGATGGACTGTCAAGGAGGGGCACACAAGGTACGTTCATTGATCGTGAAAAGATCAAAGCTGACAATTCCAGTGTTACCCCTCTCAAGGCGAACTTTATGCATGGCCCTGGAGAGTTCAGTCAGAAGGAGCTAGAACTGTAAGTACCCCTGATCTAACAATGCTGGAAAGCCGGGCTAGGAGAAACAAAGCGTGATGCCTGTATTCTACCAAGACTACCAATAGATCCATTCTTACTGTTGATAAAGCGGTCCAGGTTCAGAGGCAAATCAACTCAAGCAAGAGGTGGCGCTGCGGCCAAGGAAAAAGGCCTCGATCCAAGCCATCATCTCTTACGAGGATTCTTATGTCCAGCCTCTTATTCTCTCCGCCCTGAACTCTCTTTTTGCTGAAGGAGTATTGAACGTGATGACCGAAGTACCTCATTTTGATGAGCCAGCCCTCGCAGAGATTGTTCGGTCAGACGAAAACGTACTTCAGATCACCGCCTACGAGTCCATCGACTTTGAATACGCTGCCAGTCACGAGCGAACGGCTCTAATCAACAGCTACATGATTCGAAAGGCACTTATTCGGAAACACTATCTCTCGACAACCGTGGACCACTGGGTTGCAAAGAATCCCAACTCCGTTCTGAAGACACACATCAAGCGAAGCGAACCTTTTGAGGTTGACTATGCCGAGTTTCTGGATGACGCTTTGGTGGAAGCGTTTGACCTCCGAGAGAGCATGGAGCGTAACGAGGAGCGATCTGATGCCAGCAACAAGGAATGGTGGATCCTGAAGCCAGGAATGAGCGATCGTGGTCAGGGCATTAGACTCTTTAGCTCCATGGATGAGCTTCAAGCCATCTTTGACGCTTGGGAGGAGGACCAGCCCGGCACTGACGATGAGGAGGAGGCTGCCGACAAGGACGACGGCAACTACATCACTACATCACATCTACGCCACTTTGTTGCGCAACCTTACATTCATCCGCCCCTTCTAGTTGATGGCGAGAATCGCAAGTTTCATATTCGCACCTACGTCTTATGCACTGGAAGTCTAAACGTCTGGGTATATAGGCACATGCTGGCCCTCTTCGCTGGCAAACCGTACGCCGCGCCAGCAGATGCACCCGACGACATTGAATCGTTCCTCACCAACACATGTCTCCAAGACTCGCCAAACGAGAACACCGTTCGCCGCTTCTGGGAGTTGCCGTTATCAGCCGCTGTGCGCGACGACATCTTCCACCAGATCTGCGACGTGACTGGTGAGGTCTTTGAGGCCGCAGCCAAAGCGATGCCCATACACTTTCAGACGCTTCCAAATGCCTTTGAAGTGTTTGGCTTGGATTTTCTTGTGGATGCCAAAGGAAGTGCTTGGTTGCTGGAGGTGAATGCATTCCCCGACTTTAAGCAGACGGGGGGTGATCTGAAGGATATCGTTTCCGGGTTTTGGAAGGGCGTGTTGAGACATGCGGTTGCGCCATTCTTTGGCATCAGCTCATTGAAGGACCAAGAGAGTGCAGAAGACATGATTCCTATACGCAAGGTTGATATTGGGAGAGGATAGAGTGACGGGCGTAGTTTCATAGTTCGACAAATATGAGGCTATAGGGTAGGTGTGTATCACAGGAGTTCAAAAGTATGATTTGATTATATGATCCAATGTTCGTTCCCAATGCATGTCGCATGATGATGTCGGAATGCTCACGATACAAAATCGAAACCGTGAAGCTCACCAAAACTTGGTCAAGATCTTACCATGATGGGAAAGTGTCATTATGGGAAACAAGGGCTTGTTACATGTTGGAATTGAGGGGACATAGCCACGCTGTGGAGCAGAGTAAAGGCGAGAAGACTAAAGAATGGAATTACTCGGGGTATGGTTAGTAATCAGGAATACCGGTCAAGAGTGTGATAATCTACAGTGAGGGATTTGATTCACGCTGTGTTACGAGGTAAGGGCTTTTTGTTGGCTACGAGGCAGTGCATGCAAATGTGGTGTGTAAGGATGGATTATGTCTGGGGTGACATCGAATAGAAGGCAATGGGCATCAAGAGTGAATCACAATCCCCCGAACAGAATTGTTGCAAACTTTTGGAATCAATCATCCCGGTATGTCACACATACATTGGGGCCCATTGGAGTAGGACGTAGTGATTAGACCCCGATACTTACGTGAGATACGAATCATGCCTGGGCTCATTACCATCACATACTGAAAGCCTCACATAAAGCCTGACCCCTAAGACGCTCGGCCTGTCTTGCGATCTGCCTCACCAGGGACAAACTTATTAATATGGAGAGCTCCATAGCTTCTCGGTGAAAGTGCATTCCGAGACAAGACCTGGAAAGCTCATATCTGCGTCATGGCTTGGATGTTTCGTGGTGTTCGTCTTGATCCTCCAAGACCGAGGGACGAGGCGGCGAAGCTCTAACCAGATGGTCCTCCTATGACTTACATGGATATGTGTTGTTCATCTCGGCCACCTCAGTTTTGAGATAGCTCCGGCGTACATGACAGGGCGGCAAACTCTTGAGCTCTTCATGCGTCGCTAGAGGTGCCTAGCTCTGGTGCTCAGCTCGAGCTGCCAGCTTGACAAGCTCCTCAGCCACACCCACGCATCGTAGCAAACCAAGGTCACAATGACAAGGTCGATGCTCATATGAATCGGGGCTTAGATGATGTCAAGGTATGAGCTAAGCTTGCTTCAACATCTTACATTATTCATTTCCATGGGCACCCGTAGACAAGGGCTAGGGATAAAAGTATACACCCTGAGGCATATGTACCGGTGGCAGATCGTATATGAGCGTATAGAAAGAAGCCAGACATCGATGGCTGGGACCTGACCCCAAGGCGAAAAGCACTGCCTCCGGGTCGAATGCGCCTGAGACGCAATGGTATCCGGGATACTGCCTTGCATGCATACATCTGCTGGAAGTTTGACAACCGAGAGGCAAAACATCAAGTCTCTTTATGGCCTGACTTCAAACAACCTTGACTTGAGAATAGAGAAGACGGAGCAGAAACTCCTACATCGACAAGCCAAGGCCCACAAGTTAACATCAGAGTTGGCGTCCCGCTTCGTGCTCTGGCGATGCTCAAACAACAAGCTTCACAGACGACACCAGGTGACGCGGAAGCAGCAGTGCCTTCACTTCATCTTCATCGCAGATGAGATTTGTCACCGGATTTGCCCCACTCAAGCAACGCCGCCATTCGCCCTTGACATTGGCCTTTTCACTTTGACTGAGGCTGAGCATGCCCCAAAGACTGAAAGGGCTAATGATGAGATGCATGACCTTGTCTTGCCTTTCGAGTGCTTTTATGATATATCCGATCACGTTCTGCAAGAGGATGCAGTCTGGCTTGGCTGGGGTGGTGATACCGCTGGTTGCTGCTACGGACCCTTGCTGCATATGGTAGCCAATATGATCAATATGATTCTTATTAGTCAAGTACATATCCGTACAGTACAGAGTAGAGAGAAATGGATGCTGATTGGTTGGTAGGTTGAGTGCTCACGTTGCCCAAAGGAGACTTCAACAACTCTTTTCCAACGACACTTGATAATGGAAGCCTGTGTACGGATACGGAGTACGGGTTTCTGGCATTCGTTTCTGAGGAACGCTCAACTTGCCATAATGAATCTGTGTCATGTAGTAACAAGCATGGGTCAGCATGACTCGACGCTCGGCTTTCTTCGGCGTTGTCTCTGTCGCATCCTTTAGGTTCCATCTGTTTTACCCCCAATGAGGCTGTGCAAGACTCACCCGCCACTGGCGGTCTTTGCTGCAGAGAAGACTGCTACAGTAAAGGCCTCCCAAGTTCGCGGACGGGAACAAACAGCCGACCGTCTTTGCATAGGTAGCGGAGCAGCGGCACTTTGTTCAACCGCGCCCGTAGGTGGAGCGGTCTCGGCCATGCCAAGTTTTGTGGCCAAGGGACAACTGTCTCAGCTTGTCCATGATCGACAGGGTGCCTTCACCAACAAGCAATCGGATACGAAAATTTATTTGCCTTCTCGCAAACTGCCCAATCTCGTGAGAAGACTCAAAGAAAGCCTCATCCTGCGTGGCAAACGCTGCTGCGCTTGAAACCCTCGGCGCTCATCGACTCAGCCTCGCCGGCGGTTTGACTGTCACTCGGTGCACAAGGTTGGCCCGTCTGTATGGATGAAACTGTCCGACTTTGGCGGATTCTTGCCGGTTGGTACATACCAACAAGATAGAGTGTGCAACCTGTTCATCTTTCTGGGATGACAAGAAAAGCTTAGCCTCGGGAGCCGTCTTGGCTCCCCTAGTTGATGTGGGGTGTACTCCGTAGCCAATATCCATTCATTATATCCGTACCCGTAGGTACTTAATGGGTAGCGCGGTGGAGCATGGATTGGATGATTCCATGCTCTACTACGTACTCCGTAGGTACGATACGTATCCCCTCAGCAGAGAGGTTCTCGCATACTAACCGTACGGATACTCTTCTGGCACAGACAGACATCCATTGCTGGAGTCGTAGCAAACACGCTATGCACCTTCATCTCCCCGACCCCCGGAATGCACGGTCAAGCAAGACAAATAAACTCATCAGCCGTGCGACTAAACGAGGCCGCAACTAGGGAGCAGGGATTGGGCAGGTCCAATTTGCATGGAAATTGTCCACAGGACTTGTATAGACAGGACGTAGCTCTTTGTCTTTAATGGCCGTAGAAATGCTGGGGTCAAGATTAAAATCATGGACTAGGCACGGTAAGTATTCCTGCCTGAGCCATCAAGACCTCCATTAGGGGGAAAATTGGACCAAGACATGATCCACGGCTTGCAGGAATAGCATCACGTCTCCATGCCGACCGCTGCAGTAACCGCGCGGTTACCCGTATGGAGTAATACGCCGGCAATTAACACAAACTAGGACCGCGTCCAAGATCTGATGATATTGCCATCCCGTTATCGACATGTCAAAGGCACGTGCAAGGAGACGTCAGTGTCGCTGTTTTGGGCTTTGCGCGCGTGACTTACTACGTAGGGAGTACGTAGGTTGGACAAGAGTTAGCTGCCACCATAGCCCAAATTGAGACGACATCTGCGCCACCAGAGGACTCCAAGGTGTGAACCAAAGGCTAGAACCAAAGGCGAGAACTCTCCAATCCCAGACGCCAACTCGGGGCAAACTCAACCCAATCAAATGTCCAGAGCGCCGATCTGTTGGCGCCCTCTCAGAGTTCAAACGCCTCAGGAGCAAGTGTCGACTATCGCCAACCAAAGACAATTCCTGGATTTCGGAGACGCCCTCACAGAAGCCGTTTCGAGAGGCTCGTGCACTCAGCGCCAAGTCGTGCCACTAGCGACTCAAGACGATCCCAGCCAGGGGACGAAAGGGCCGCTGCATTCTAGGGCCTTGGCTCATCGACAGTGCAGCACCATCCTGACAAGCTTGAATCTGCTGGGCTGTATGCACTGTGGCGGGACTTGACCAGGAGAGCTGCCTCGCATCGAATCTGAGGATAGTTTGAGGAAACGGCATGAATTTGCCTTCTCAACTCATAGCACTTACTCCGTACGAATCGGAGCATTGCACTCGTCTGGTTAAATTCGCGACTCAGCCTCTCTCATTATGCGTAGCCGGCGTTGGCGAGAGGCCGCCTGTAATCGAGAACTGTATGAGTTGAACAGTGATCAACGAACCAAGACAGAAGCCGAGGTATTGTTGAGGCGGGAGAATGGGAATATGATAGCTTCCTCGACATCTTCAAAGCAAAACATGAGTTTATGTAAAACTCCCTCCGTACTTGTATAGGTAGGTAGGTACTGAGAGGAGAAGAAGAGGAGGAGTCGTGAAATCGAGGATGTACTCCGTACGTACAGTGTCCTGCCAAAACTGCGAGGTCGCAACGATATCTCCTTGTCATGGAAAAAGTCTTATCAGGTACTTCTAGCGCTTAGCGACATGCTTCAATACCCAGTCAGTACTCCAGGTGGATCAAGACCATCCCACGAGGACTTCCGTTAGCACCTGGTCCTTGCACACACCATGTTCATAAAGTACCTACCTTCCGACATGCATGCACTCCGTGATATCTCCACTAACCAATCAGTGGCGGTCGTTCCTTTGCACTGCCTCCTTCAAGGCGAGAGGAAGGTCAAGCAAACAGCCTCCACTGTCCACATTGACTCTACACCTTTCTCTTCATCTTGACTCGAATTTTTCAATGCCTCGTTCATCGGCTATGAACCGATCCGTCAGGCTCTAATCATTCAATTTCTACTAGTCGCTCGTGGCTCCTTCTCTGTGTCTAGTTTTCTTTTCCTTTACTCCATCTCCGTACTTTGCCCCATGCGCTTTTGGCTCCACGCCGTTTCCTTTCCTTCAGTTCTCTTTACTCAACATTATACGTTGACGAGACATTCGCCGCTGCATAGCCTCGTTGTGCTGTCCACATCCGCCGGCGACCGAGTCTAGGCTGTCGCTATCTTGCGGCGGTGCTCAGCATGGCCGACCACGATGAGTCGAATCCGCCCATGAGGCGTCGCGCGTAAGTTGAGGCTGAGGCCGATGGGCCTCCAGGTCACAAGCTATATGTTCAACTGTTCAATGCTGACCTCTATAGTCCTATCATCACCATCGACACTACCGCTGTCAATCCTAATACTCCTCCCGAAGCCCCACAAGAGTCGCAGCGAGCGTACTCGCCCATTTCTCCTCACGACGACGCTGTCAGCCCTACGACGGCAGTTGATCCTTTATCGACGAGCGGCATGTCGCAACGACCTCCCAGGCCCGAATTGAACACTTCTATGTCTTTCGAAAACAAAGATAGCCGACCTACAAGCCCTCACAATGTTTCGAGCCCGGTGACCTCGAGGTCTGGCGAGCGCGGTACTGGCTTCTTGGCCGTGCCCATGAACCATCGATCGCGGCAAAACTCTGTTGATTCCGAAGACATGCCACGATCTGTTTCCTCTCAAGGAGATACAACTGTTGTGGCATCCAACTCGACACAGGTGGATACGGCCAAGGGATCGGAGTTTGACCACAAGAAGATCATGCACGACGAGACGGCCTTAAGACCCGATGTTGGTACAGAGGCCGACTTTGAGGTTGAAAACAACCCATTTGCCTTTACACCTGGCCAGCTTAACAAAATGTTTAACCCCAAAAGTCTCTCGGCCTTTTATAAGTTAGGTGGCATGGAGGGCCTGGTGAAGGGTTTACGAAGCGATCGAAAGGCTGGTCTGAGTGTCGACGAAAAGCGTCTTGGTGGCCATGTGTCGTTTGAGGATGCCACTTCGAAAAAGCAGATCAAAAACGATGACCACGCTGCTTCTGAGCAGTCAGGCGAGGGGTTTGCCGACCGATTACGCGTTTTTAGGGACAATCGATTACCCGAAAAAAAGGGCAAGAGTCTCTTGCAGCTTATGTGGATTACCTATAACGACAAGGTCCTGATCCTGCTATCGATCGCCGCAGTCATCAGTCTGGCGGTTGGTTTGTACCAGACGTTCGGTGGTGAGCACAAGAAGGGTGAGCCCAAGGTCGAATGGATCGAGGGTGTTGCGATTATTGTCGCCATCGCCATCGTTGTTATTGTCGGTTCTCTCAACGATTATCAAAAAGAACGCCAGTTCACAAAGTTGAACAAGAAAAAGCAGGATCGCGTCGTCAAGGCTGTTCGCTCAGGAAAGACGATTGAGCTTTCTGTTTTTGACATTCTGGTCGGCGATGTGATTCATCTTGAGCCTGGAGACTTGGTGCCGGTCGACGGAATTCTCATTGAAGGCTTCAATGTGAAGTGCGACGAATCTCAAACCACTGGCGAGTCTGACATCATCCGAAAGCGATCCGGCGACGAGGTCTTTGCTGCTATCGAGAACCACGACGATCTTAAGAAGATGGATCCCTTTATTCAGTCTGGTGCCCGCATTATGGAAGGCGTTGGTACTTTTATGACGACCTCTGTCGGAGTCTACTCTTCCTACGGCAAGACTCTCATGGCTTTGAACGACGATCCTGAGATGACCCCCCTTCAGGCGAAGCTGAATGTCATTGCCACCTACATTGCCAAGCTGGGTGGTGCTGCCGGTCTGCTCTTGTTTATTGTTCTTTTCATCCAATTTCTCGTCCGTCTACCTAAGCAGCCTCCTTCCGTCAGCCCGGCTCAAAAGGGACAGCAGTTCCTCAACATTTTTATTGTTGTCGTTACCATCATTGTGGTTGCTGTCCCCGAAGGTTTGCCTTTGGCAGTGACTTTGGCTTTGGCATTTGCTACGACCCGAATGTTGCGAGACGCAAACCTGGTTCGACATCTGAGGGCTTGCGAAGTCATGGGCAATGCGTCAACCATTTGCTCCGACAAGACGGGTACTTTGACACAGAACAAGATGCAGGTTGTCTCTGGAACGATTGGAACCAGCCACCGGTTCGGAGGCTCTCGTACTGGAGAATCAAGCGGCGCCTCGACTCCTGTGGACACCAGCGGTGACATTTCCATATCCGAGTTTGCTTCCATGCTCAGCGCCCCTGTCAAGGACATTCTCCTCAAGTCGATTTCACTCAACTCGACTGCTTTTGAGGGTGAGGTTGATGGAGAAATGACCTTCATCGGCTCCAAGACTGAAACCGCCATGCTCATCTTCGCCAAGGCTCACCTCGGTATGGGTCCTGTGAGCGAACAGCGGGAGAATGCCAAGGTCTTGCAGCTCATTCCTTTCGACTCTGGCCGCAAGTGCATGGGTGTTGTCGCTCAGCTTCCCAACGGCGGTGTCCGTCTCTACATCAAGGGTGCCTCGGAAATCATCCTGCGCAAGTGCAGTCAGATCCTTCGCGATCCTGCTACCGACGCTTCTCTCGCCTCCATGTCTGAAGATAATATCAAGACCATCAACCAGCTCATCGAGGGCTATGCGAAGAGGTCACTCCGAACCATTGGCATCTGCTACAAGGACTTTGCCTCGTGGCCTCCTAAGAATGCAGGCCATGTCGAAGGTGGTAACGAAGTCCCCTTTGATGCTCTCTTTTTCGACATGGCCTTTGTCGGCGTGGTCGGTATTCAGGATCCTCTACGAGACGGCGTCCCTGAGGCTGTGAAGCTCTGCCAACAGGCCGGTGTGGTTGTCCGCATGGTCACTGGCGACAACAAGATCACTGCCGAGTCGATCGCCAAGGAGTGCGGAATCATTCAGCCAAATAGCATCGTCATGGAGGGCCCCGAATTCCGAAACCTGTCCAAGTTTGAGCAGGAGCAAATCATCCCCCGACTTCACGTGCTGGCTCGATCTTCTCCCGAAGACAAACGAATCCTGGTCAAGAGACTCAAAGACAAGAACGAGACTGTTGCCGTTACCGGTGACGGCACCAACGACGCACCCGCTCTCAAGATGGCTGATGTAGGCTTCTCAATGGGCATCTCCGGCACCGAAGTTGCCAAGGAAGCGTCTGCTATTATTCTGATGGACGACAACTTCACCAGCATTGTCAAGGCCTTGAAATGGGGTCGTGCGGTCAACGATGCCGTCAAGCGATTCCTTCAGTTCCAGCTTACGGTGAACGTCACCGCGGTCATCTTGACGTTTGTCACTGCTGTGTCTAGCGACGAGGAGTCTTCTGTCTTGACTGCTGTGCAGCTGCTCTGGGTCAACTTGATCATGGACACTCTCGCTGCGCTTGCGCTGGCCACGGACCCTCCTCATGACAGCGTCTTGGACCGAAAGCCAGAGCGCAAGGGATCGAGTATCATCTCTGTCACCATGTGGAAGATGATTCTCGGACAGTCTATCTACCAACTTGCCATTACTTTCCTTATCTACTACGGTGGTTCCAAGGGTGTGTTGCCCATGAAGAGAATTCCCAAGAAGGATGAAATCGCCACGCTTGTTTTCAACACTTTTGTCTGGATGCAGATCTTCAACCAGTGGAAGTAAGTACCGTCTCTTCATCCCCGTCTTACAGCTGATACTAACGTCTGCAGCAACCGCCGTTTGGATAACAAGTTCAACATCTTTGAAGGACTCACCAAGAACTGGTTCTTCATTGGTATTAGCGCTCTTATGTGCGGTGGTCAGATCCTCATCATCTTTGTGGGCGGCCACGCTTTCTCGATCGCTAAGGATGGTCAATCTGGAGTCATGTGGGCCATTGCCATTGTTCTCGGCTTCATCTCGATCCCCGTCGGTATCATCATCCGTCTCATTCCTGACAGCTTCCTTCTCGCTCTGATCCCCGAGTTTCTTAAGAAGCGGGCGAATAAGGTGCCTGGGCTGACCGTCTCGGATGAGGAGATGAACATGTACCCCGAACCTTTGGCGGATGTGCGTGATGAGCTCAACTTTTTGCGTCGGATGAAGGGAGGACGCCTGAACAACCTCAAGTTTGCGATCCAGCACCCCAAGGAGGCCGTCGAGATGGTTCGGTCCAGGAGCCCGTCCCATTCCCGATCCAACTCTATCAACGCACCGCAGACGCCAACTCAAGAAAACCCGTTTGAGGGTTCACCAGTCGCCACGCCCAGCTCTGGCAAGAGACCTCGATCTACGCGGTCACGATCCAACTCTGCCCTCGGTGCCCCTACAGTGATGGCGGGCATTGTTGCTGCAGGTGTAGCAGCGGGTTGGCAGCCAATGACGCGGCCACAAGGAGAAGAAGACGGCGAGCCGCAAAGGTAGGCGTTGTGTCTTATGGCTAGACTTGGCCGGTATTGTTATTAGTATTGCTTTGGGTACAATTGATAGAACTGGTATCAACAATATAATTAAGAGTTTTGAATCAATGTGGTTAATTGTGGAGTTGCCAAATTGAGAGTAAGCCTCATGGGATGCCGACCCGAGACACGTTGTTTCATAGCATGCACAATGTACGTTCATATTTCAGTATAACTGCTAATTAGTACTGAGTTGAAGCGAGGGATAAGGAAGGATGCAGTTCACGGTGGTTTCGTAAGACAAGACTTCCAACTGGTTCTAATCCACGCTTAATAACTCTTGGACTCGGCCGTGTGGAGCAATCTCGATGGTGCTGTCTCGCAGACCAATGGATGAGGACCCGACAATAGCGCATGATTTATGGCCGGCACGGAGTTAGCCGCCAATCACCCTCATAGTAATCTACCATCGATGCCTAGTTCGGGAGTACGCGGGAGATGAAGGGATGTGGCAATAGATGAGCGGATTCGTTGCGAGAACAACTTGCGAAAGAGTTATCATGGAAGATAGGGCGTGGTGACCAGACAATCGCGTTTCGCGTGACCGTACAGTAATGCTTACACCAAGCCCAAACCACTCGGGCAGGATTTGCCTCTGTGGCGGAAGCTAACCGTACCTAAGGTACCTAGTAGAGAATGGTATGTAGGGGGTAGCACGCCCTGAGGAGTGTTGTAGCCAGCCAATCAGCCAACTGACCACTGCCATGCCTATAGTACAGTATAGTAACAGTCACGAAGAATTGTTTCGCGCTCAATGTTCTGCGACTGTTCTGCGATTGTTCCGAATCGGGTTTGCGCCAAAATATTAGAGAGGGAATCACTAGAAAGGCATTACTCTGAATCCGAGATTGAAACTTTGTTAAGCGGACTGATGAAAGCCTGGCAAAGATTGACGGCGATAGGGGGGGAAAGTCAAACACGAGGGGCATAGATGGATGATACTTTGCCAGTCGATCCGGCACATCATGCAACAACGCAGGCAACGCATCACATCACATCCGTGCCACTCGTCCGCATTGACCGTGGCGGAGGAGATGAAGGTAGATGAAAGACAGTTGATGAAATAGAGGCAGATGGTGATGAGGGAAAACTGCTGGCTCAAGTTGGACGCAATTGCGATGGCTCAGGTACCCAAGTACCTAGGTAGGTAGCTCAAACAACATACGGATGACTGCGTTTCTTGGCTGAACTCGGCCCTTGTGGGCTGAAATTGGTTGAATTTTAGCATCCGACGTTGAGGTTTCTAGAGACCAGAGAATCTGTCGTAGGTACTCTGGGATTCAAACTGTTCATTCTCTCTACTCGCTTCAATTCTTCCTTGTCTTTCTCTTTCTCTTCTAATCTAATCTGGTCTTCTCTCTACTCTACTCTACTCTACTCTGCACATACATACATACTACTACTTAGTCCCTGACACATCACCCCGGCTCTCTACTTTTCCCTAGCTCGACGTGCATTCTCCGTCAAACTTTGGTTACTCGCAAGGAGGGGAGCGGGTTATTTCACGTCGCCGTCACTTGTCACTCCCACTGTCCCTCACACGATTCGCCCATTTCGCCCATTCCATTCCATTCCACTCTTCTCTTCTGCTTCTCTTTCTACTCTACAACCCTGCCCTTCCCTGTTTTCCTCTTCAACACGTTGACACTCACCACGGGCATCCATCACGGGCGCGCACTGTCGCAACATCCCTGCTCTCGTTTGTGTTTGTGTTTCTGGCTCCCGTGGTCCTGGCCAAGGTACTTGCTTGCTCTGATCTTTGATCCCTCCAGATCGAGCGAGGAGACGCGACGATAACACGACAATACTGTCCAGGCCTCCAGCCAAGGCTTCCATCACGATCGCAGTCTTGTCTCTCTTCTTCTTCTTATTTCTTCGTCTGTTCCCGTCGGCATCATCGCCTAGGCTTTTGGCCAGGCTTTTGGCCTCGTTCCCTTAACTGCCCTATCTCCGATTCTCTGTCGGTCCGCCTTTTCCTCTGCCTGTCACTTTTGCCAGACTTTCTTTCCTCTTTAATTTTCATTTCAACCTTTCTCAAAACCTACCCAACGCACCGCGGCAGGGAACGTAGCGCACTGAAACTTTTTCCCGTTTCACTCTCCCCGTTGCACTCTTCTCTTGCACACTGCTCTTTCATTCTTCCGACACCAAATCTTGGCATCACCCATCGCTTTGGCCCTGTCCGATACATTTTCGCGCCTATCCAACACGCGGTTCTCGATTGGGGTTAATAATAGATGCCACCCTCGCACTGACCCGCTTTCTTCCTTACAACACACTGTTTGTTTTATCGCGGTCCATCCCTTCAACTCCATAAAGTAACCCTATCTTCCTCTATCCTTCCTACACGCGATGAACACCAAGCGAGGCTCCGCCAAAGCCGTCTCGCTCTCCAAGCGAAAGGCTCAGGTAAACGCTTTGGACAAGTTGGGCGACAACCCGACCGAGGCTGAGATCAAAAACGCCGCCGCCAACGTGGCCCTGGCTGAGCTCGAGGAACGAGTCGCTGATGTACGAGACTCGTGGGAGACGGATTCTCTTTTCGAGGATGTCTTTGAAGAGTTGACCTCTAACAATACCGTGGCCACTGATGGTGAGTTTTCTTTTAATGTCTATGGGACAACGCTGACCACATGTTAGACCCCCGAGTTTGCACACCCGAGGAGGCTGGCAGACTTCGTCGGGAACTCCGAGAGTATGGCCCAGCCGTCTTCTGCCAGCGCACCGTTGATGCCGGTCGCTACACAGCCAGAAAACTACTCAGCGCCTTTGGCATTCGCGCTCCAGCCTTTCTCGAGGGCCAGTCTGACGATGCTTACTTCAGCTTACTGTCGCTCGCCATCACTCGTGAGCTGTCCAAGCGCGCCAAGCTTGCACAGTACAACACTGTCGACGACGCTGTGGATCTGATCAACAAGAGCAAGAACATTGTTCTCATCACCGGCGCCGGCATCTCTACGTCTCTGGGTATCCCCGACTTTCGTTCCAAGGGAACTGGTCTCTACTCCAAGCTGGAGCATCTCGGTCTCAACGACCCACAGGAAGTTTTTGACATTGACGTCTTCCGGCAAGACCCTACCATCTTCTACTCGGTGGCCAAGGACATCCTGCCGGCCACTGACCGATACACGCCGACACACAAGTTCATTGCCATGCTCAACGAGCGAGGCAAGCTTCTGACCAACTACTCTCAGAACATTGACAACCTCGAAGTCAAGGCTGGTGTCCCCAAGGACAAGCTCATTCAATGTCACGGCTCTTTCGGAACCGCCAGCTGCGTTCAGTGCGGTTATCAGACACAAGGCGAAACCATTTTCCCAGAAATCAAGGCCGACAAGATTCCCCGATGCCCACGCTGCATTCAGACCCTGCGCGCTACTGGTGGCGCACCGAAACGCAAGCGCTCTGCCGGCACGGAAAAGAAGCGGCGACGATGGAGTGCCGAGGAGAGCTCAGACGAGTCCGAGTACGATATTCCGTCCGCAGGCGTCATGAAGCCCGACATCACCTTTTTCGGCGAGGCACTCCCCGATGAGTTTTCCCGACGCCTCACAGAGAATGACCGCGACAAGGTCGACCTGGTTATTGTCATTGGCACGTCCCTCAAGGTCACGCCCGTGTCCGAGATTGTGAGCTGGCTGCCTTCCCACATCCCACAGATTTATGTGTCGCGCCAGGCTGTCTCCCACATCAACTTTGACATTGACCTCCTCGGCGACTGCGACGTCGTTGTCTCTGAGATGTGCCGCCGCCTCGGCTGGCCCTTTCAGCATGAGATGATTCCCAAAGGACAAAAGGTCGACGTCCGCACCGAGACGGGGTACAAGAGCCGCCATTTCTTTGAGGAGTGGAAGCCAAAGACTCCCTGAGGCCTGAAGAGCTGCGCGGCCACAGCTTAAATTGTATGACGTGGTAGATTTCTTTGTTTTGTTGAGTGTTGTGCTACATTGTGCTTTCTTCTGCCACGAGCGGATGGCAAGGCGTCAGGAGGAACGGACAGACGAAAACGGATGGACACGGAGTAAGGCGTTGACGGCCATGACGGCCAGTTTCCCTGCACATTGAGGCTTAATTATCTGCTTAATTAACATCCAGTTTGCGCGTGTTTCTGCGAGTACGATTTCAGTTGCCTCCCCCCCCCCCC
>JAAVUK010000146.1:0-15046 GCA_014899095.1 Fusarium buxicola | reverse complement strand
GATGGTTCGCGTCACCTATGATCTAACGCTCATCGGAGCGATCTTACAGGACTCTTCACTAAGAATACCACCCTCAAGTGACCCTGCGGATGTTGGAATTTGTCGACCTCGCGTTCAAAATCCACTCGACTGTCAATTAGGAAGGTTGGTCGGAAACAAGCTCCTCACCAAGCATGGCTCTACCGGGCTTGACCAGTTGTGCCACACCGGGCTTATGCGAGTTTCCCACTTTACAAGAAGGACAGTGAGTTTGAAAAGGGAACCACTTCTGACATTGTGACTGCTGGAGACCTCCAGATTTCCTTGTAGTTTGATTGCCCGGGCGGCCTCAGGGCTAAGGTGAACTCCTTGGCGCACATGAGGAGTCTTCTTCTTGCCGGTGCTTAGAGAGTATTGAAAGCAACTTCGTGAAATCTATAAGCTAAAGTCTATCTTTCTTGTAATAAGACTTGTCACAGCCTCCTGAAATTTCAAGACAAGGAGCTTCCGCTCATCTTTTCACCATCAGTAAACTGTTTCATGATCCGCATATAAAAGTGCTCTACATCTAGGTCAGTCCCGAGGTCTAGTCTGCATTGGTGCGCATACAGTAATTACCTGTATACCCAATATAGTACGAGGATTTGATAAACGGGAACAACTTTGTCAGTTGGGTCTAGGGGTGCGATTGGGGATTACGACCAGCATCGGGGCGTTGAGATGGGCGACAACAAGGCTCTCCCTAGCATAATAAGATGCGTAAGCGCTTCTTGAATGCGACTGAAGGTTGAAATAAGCCGCCGATCTTCCCGTCCGACCCGTCGTGTTTTGACTGTCCCTCGTCAATCCGGGACCGGGGAAGGTCTGAGAGTCGGGTATTGCTGAACAGGAATAGGAGCTCGAAGGGGGCTTCCTTTACGGCGCCATCGCGATCGAGACTAACCCATGCGTGGTCTCGTGCCGCGTTAAAAGGTCGGTACGGTTGAAGTGCATGGGGGCAGCGAGATGATGTGAAGCAATAATCTTATTCTCATCTTATGGCAGTCGAGTCTAGCAAGTGGCTGGAATACTTCCAGGATACTATTCTGTGACGAACAGCCATTCATCGAAATGTCCACTCAGGGTCGAATCGATCAGATATGCTCGACCTGCGCCAGGCTGACCGAAGTCGAAGCTAGAGTACCACTTGTCAGCCACACCGTAACTAGAAGGGAATATCCTGTCGACATTATGATGCCAAACGCAGCTTTCTCTCCTCCGTACAGTACGCAGGTTCATAATCTCGCTTCATGATTCTGACAGCATCATGATTCTAGCAAACCACCCGTCGATCAAGGCTAGGTGAAAGTCCAAATCAAATTATTAAGCACCATGCTCGGTATAGTACAGAGGTACTCGCATCGTCTACTCAGCGTCTTGGCCTTTTCGTACAGAGCTGGGTATAGTAATGAACAGTACTATGGACCTCAGCTTTCGATCCTGCTCAATTAAAATTGATATAAACTCGGTATCAGTATCTTGATCATCATCTACCAGTATCTACTACATAACGGCCAGTAATGTTGCCTTGTTGCATTAATTCATACACGCTCTGGAGCTCTGATAAGCCGACGATCCTGAAGAATAAGAGTCAGTGCTGTCTTGAGTTTGAGTAAGACGAAACCCACTTATATGGTGCCTTGATGAAGCCCTGTCTGAAGAGCTCGATAGCTTCAGCGGTATCTTGTCGGTTGCCGACGTAGCTCCCTTTAATACTAATCTCACTATTATAGAGCATTCTGTCGTCAGCCTAGCATTTCCAATGGAAAAGTTGATATGTTTTTCATACCGAACGACGGTGTCGAAGACGGGTGCCTTGACAAAGGCATTGGCCGGTAGACCGACACAGACAATAGTGCCCTTGCTCTTGACATACTGGCTCGCCTCTTGGAAGGGCTTCTCGCTGGCGGCCAGAAGCAGCACGGCGTCAGGGCCTGATACACCCGAAGCGCTGCGCACGTCGGCGACAGTGTCTTGGGACGACTTGAAGTCGACAAAGGAGTCGGCTCCGAGCTCCATACAGACCTTGCGCTTCTCGTCGCCGCCATCGAGGGCAGTGACGTGCAGGCCCATGGCCTTGGCGTATTGTATAGCGAAGACTCCGAGACCGCCGCCGGCTCCCGCAATGGCCACGTGCTGGCCGGGCCGGGCGCCGGACGTCTTGAGCGCCTTGTATACGGTCAGGCCGGCGCAAAGGATGGGCGCCACAGCCGCGAGGTCGCAGTCATCTGGGATGCGCGCCACGTGGGCAGCCTTGCCGACGGCGTATTGCTGGAACGACCCATCAACTGTGTAGCCCGAGAGCGCGGCTGAAGAGCACAGCGACTCGTTAGACTGTCGACACTGCTCGCAGCTCATGCACGAGCCGTGTAGCCACTTGATGCCCACGTGATGGCCAATCTCGATGTCCTTGACCAGCTCGCCACGCGCAACCACGACGCCTGCGCCCTCGTGTCCTCCAACGAGAGGCATCTTGGATGGGAGCGGCCAGTCGCCATTGACAGCATGAAGATCTGTGTGGCAGACGCCGCTGTACTTGATGTTGATCAGGACCTCATCCGAAGCTGGCTTGGGAACAGGGATCTTCTTATACACCACCGCTATTGCGTAGTCAGCTGTAGCCCATCACCGTCGCCGCCAGCTTGAATAACAGCACTTACGACCTCCTTTCCGCTCCAAAACCTGTGCCCACTGCTCCGTTGGGATGTTGGGGCCTGCTGTCGTGGCGTATGCCGCGGCCTTGGCTATGTTGTTGCTGCCGTTGATGCTAGTTGTGATGCTGCTCGTGTTGGTGCTTATGCGACTGTTGGTGTTGTGCCGGGAGCACGCCTGGCCGCTAGAACTCGCGCAGCTCGCACAGAGTGATCGCTGACTGGAGCTGAAGTTTTGACGGCTGATTCGGGTTGCTACTGCTGCCGACCGTGCAATGAATGCCATGTAAGTGTTGCGCGTGGCCGGTCTCACGGTCCGGAGGACCCCGCTCCTCATTAGGCTACTTGTTGGTATCATGATAATTCTCACTGGAGTGATTGGCGTGTCCGTTATCGCGGTCATTAGCTTGCGGGCTGTTTTATACTCATGCTGTCAGGTAGACTATTCCCTATAACCGGTTCAACCGGTTCTGCCTGAAACCCTGCTTATAATCAGATCATATTACAGAATACAGTACGTAGTAGCAACCCCCCAGAACCTGGGGTGTGAAATTGCATCTTGCCCCAAGCGGAGTATCATACCTTGTCCGCGGAGAAACATCACATGGTAGCTGACCCCCCACGGGGTTGAAAACACGCAAGACTCGCCAGGTTGAAGCGAACAGATGTCCCCGCCATCTCAGCCTCGTGTTTTATTTCCACCAAGCTGAACCGTTCCTCACCACGTGTTGTTACCTCCACTGTGGATCCTCTAACCATTTCGCCACGGAGTGAGCAGATTCTACCATAACTGGGAGAGGTCTGGTCGAGATTGTACAAGTCGATGTCAGTGGTAAGGCCTATGATGAAGTTGTTAACAAGGGCGTTGGCTGCCAGGCCAGGGTCTCTATAGCCGCCTCCAACCAGGCCACAAGCAATCCTGGATTGGTTGCACATAGGTCAGCATATTCAAGCATCTGCGCCGCTGTCTGTAAACCTGCTTCGATTCCCAGAAAGGATGGTCAGTCTTGAAATGTCCATTGTCCTCCTCCGTCACACAGGGCCACCCAGTTTCGACAGCAATATTATCCCAGTCCCTCGGAGAAGCTGCAATCATCGGGCACAGTTCTCCACTGGCAGACTCGCCACTTGATGAAGGGCCTTGGCCCGATAACTGAGAAGCCAAGAGCGGAAGCCTAGGCGCTTTCCTCTGTCATACCTCTTGGGTGACGCTCGATATACCAAAGGGCGATGTTGGTGGCGACGCAGCGGTTAAGCAGGCCTTCTCTCGTAGGAAACTTGAGCACGAGGATTTCTCGGGTCAGGCTATATCTGGTCTCATTCCTACTGGCAGTGAGAACACTGCCAGGTACATTGCTACTAGATATCAGTTATTAATAGGTAGTATTTGTTACTAGGCAGATGATAAGCGACGGAACGGCATACTGCATCTTGCACAATCCCGATCATTTCTGCACTGAGATATAACAGGCCTCCAAGCCCCAGGCGGCACATGGCTGTCTCCTTGGTCAGTTCACATCTAAGTTTTGCCGCTTCTGAAGCTTTGCCAATCGCTTCCGAACCAATCATATGCTCAACCAGACACGGAATGTAAAGGATTCAGGGTAACCTCAAGCGTCTTGAGTAAATATAATCTTCTCAGAGCTGGCTTTACTTTGACAGTGATAACGCTGCCGCCAGGTGACATGCTGATTTCATGCCTGTTACATGGTTCTTGCTCATTGGCGAGATTTCGGAATGACGGCGTTACAGAAGAAGGGATTGGATATTCAAGTCACGTCCACACATCTGCCGAGAAAGACCGTGGTATCGTGATATAAATCGGGGCGCAAACTGCCGCAAAAAATCACAACGAAACTCGCTCAGATCCTAAAAGACTGCCCAAAGTGACTGACCTCTACTTTCACATCATATGGCCAACCCTGCCCCTCCGCAGTTTGGACTTAGATGTCGAAGTCGTCGGTATATCACCAGCCAGGTACACAAGATGCAGGCCCGCTGTCGACATTTCTAAGACTATCGTAACTCCCCAGACCTAAGGTGAGCGGCACCAAATCCATTTATGGCCCAGCATTGATAAAACATCCACATGCTCGGGCTTCTTTCTATCCTAAGCATCGGGATCCAGAGGGATTGAGACTCGTAGTTGGCCCTACTTCCACCGGAAAAGGGGATTTGTCGCCATGTCCGAGCCAGGGAGCAGTCGAGATTGATGTGCTTGTTGTCAACGGTTTAGCCGCAGCTATCGCAACTGTAAGACCTTTTAAGTCCTATAAAACCATAGAATAGCCTAGTATTCTTGCTGAACATCAAATCTGAGGCAGGAAACTTCTGGGGTCCGGAACATCGGGTCATATCTCTTGTGTCGTGGGTCGTTTTTGATATCGTATTATGTATTCTTTCAGGTTCTGCGCTCGATGGAGACACTGGTTGGGTTTCGGGTTGAGGCTTGACTCTGTTCTGAACCCAAGCTTTTGGGTCGAGCCGCGATCTCGCAAGGCGGCAACAAGCAAGCCGATAACGACTTCGACGGTCTCACGAGTAGCATAAACTACTCAAGGCCTTGGCTTCAGAGTCGACTTCTGTTAGGGATGCTGTCCAATGCCATTTTCTAACTGTGTTTCTTTCCTACCATCCGTCTACCATTCCTAGCAGCGTTGAATGAGCCGATCTGCCTTAGATTATCCCACTACCACCTCCACACCAAGTGTGCCGGCTAGACGACATCCACGAAAGATTGCCACACCGCCCCGTCGATTGAGTGACCCCGGATCGCCGAACTAGAGACCGATGTGGCGCCGACTCCATAATCATACAACTCTTAGTACACACAGAATTCAAGGAATGAACCCTAGGACGTACTGAGAATGGCCATTCCTACTTCAATCCATGTCTCGAGTTGTTTAGTCGATGATTGGGGATATAGCGATGGCTGCGGCATGCGTACATCGATATTTATATCTTACCTTTTGTCTTTGAATCTGGTTTATATTACTCTCCAGCCGCTCCTTATTATGTCAACTGGCTTTCAGTCGAACCTTTTTGGTGGGAAATCTGGCTCCAGGTACCAAGGTGAGGTACTTGAGTGAAGTGAATTTATGGCGCTTTTAGAGGCAGACTTGCTAATGACGCGAAAGCAACAGCTTGGCTCTTTTAGTGAACATCTAAGTACGGCTCGGTTGCAACGTATCCGCTAGTCCAGGAAACTCTCCCCTATTGATAGCATCAACCCATGCCTCGATCCGTTTCAAGTTGAAACCGTCGGCGCAGCGAACAACAGCCCCAAAGAAATCGGCTTTTAAAGCACCATCAGCGACCGCCTCGTCCCATCCAGTCCAAAGTCGAGACATGTGATCCGAGTAGATCTTCCTCAACTGTGTCTGCTCATATTCCATGAGATGGATCCAGTAGAGCTCAGTTTTGCCTTCGTTGTGAAGACGATCATCAGAATCGGCTTCTTGTTGTGCCGCCACATCTTCCGGTGTCTCGTCCCCGTATTGATCACGATGCGGTTCTTCTCCCCGAGCAGCCCCGCGGAGGAACTTGGGCATCTGCGTAGCGACCCAAAAAGGCATCACTGAGACGCACTCCCAATCTATGACGGCCGTGATGGCGCCTTTGTCGTCGACCATGATGTTCTGCAGTGAGAGGTCGTCATGCCACAGCACTGTTCGCTCTGGTGGGTTCTGGATGCTGGGGAATATCTTGGGTAGCAGATCTGCGAGCCTCTGGGCTACTCGCAGGTTGTACTCGGCATCCTCCCTGTCGTCTTCGTCCTCTGCCTCGTTCACCTCCTTGGTCTGGTCTTGGAGAATGATGGAGATGAACGACTCGAGCCAGTCGTGGCTGGAACGGAATGGTCCTCGGGGGGTGTCGTAGTCATAGTGCGGGCCCCAGAAGAACATTCGGGAAACAATCCGGCCAGGCAAGGACTGGGTATCAGGGACGAGGCTGTCATCTTTCAAGGTGCCGATGGTGCGGAATGCTGAGGTGCTGCAGAGCTGGGCGTGATATTCAGCAATGTTCTCGACCAGGGCCTTCTTTGCCTCCATTGACAGCTTGCGCCATTGATGGTACGCCGAAGTGCCAGGCATTAGCTGCATGAGAATCCATTCAAAGCCTATCTCGTTACTGTCCGAGTCATCAAAGGCCATGACTCTGGGTACTGGAATATCTGAGTGGCGCCCGAGCCAACGGAGAGTTGCCACTTCACCGGCTGTCTTGTTGTGGGGGTCGACAGGGAGAGATATCCGCATGATAAACCTCTGCTGACGGTTGTCTTCGACAAGATACAGCCTATTGAAGGCGCCCGCAGCCAGGAATGACACTGCACATTCATCTTGAGCATTAAGTTGCAGCGCCCGCTGGCACACTGTCCTGATAGCTTCGAAGCTGAGCTCAGACCTCCAACGGGGCTCGAGGTCTAGGCCAGAATCCTCCCAGATGAGCCCTTCCCGAGTGGACTTGGACATTTTGGCGGCAGATAGATTGTGAGTGGGTGAAGCTATATCAAGAGAATGAAGTGCTCTGAGTGATAACATTGCTAGCCGGCATTTACCCGAATCTGTTCGTTTGTTGATGCCTGAGGTATATATCATCTTTCTACCCGCCCGACATGACCACCGTGATAAGTATAGAACAGTGCGGGGTTAGCAAGAACTACAAACAACGACTAATTACAAAAACAGCGCTTAATAAAGATGGCCATAGACGAGCTGATTCGCCTGACCTAACCGCCGCTGCTCGCTTCCCCGGTTCTCGCGACCTGAGGTACGCATGTGACGAATGAAGTGAACGCTTGGTCTGAATCGGGGGCCTAAGTAGAGCGACCTAGCCCTTGAAATCGGCCGAATCAAGATCCTCTTGTTGAATAACAGGCACTGGATGGCCTGGTTTGAAACGCCACAACTATCCCTTACAGATGGCGGTACCATGATGGCGGTTAGCTGCCACTAGATTGAAGGCCAGAGGAAGCAACTCATCACCTATATAAGTTGCGACAATGTTCACTTGAAATATGTCCTGCACAGTATCTCTTTGAGCGCAGACATTGAACACGGCGCTTCTCTCTTTAGACAATTGACAACCATGGGCCGAAACAAGAAGAAGCTTCTTCGGGACTTCATCGACGACATTCCAGACGACAAGCTTCAAGGCTTGCCAAGCTCTCCGTGTACCCTCTTCCGCGATGCAAATTTTCGGCTAGATATGCAGGGGGCATGCTCACCACCTTGGATCACATGGGGAGGTTGAAGCTAATTTCGTCTTGAATAGTTAACCAGTGCAGGCGAGTGGAATCTTCAGATTCAAGTCAACTCTCGCCCCAAGACATCGTCGCTCCGAGACTATGCTCCCGACACTGTCTCAGGGCCTGTGCTCGTGTCACCATATTCGCCAATGACCCCAGAGGAAATCCGGGATAATTTCAGAGATAGCTGCCTTTTCTAAGTTAAGTAGGTTTTAGGCCTTAAGTCTATCACACTAGGGCATTAAATATCAACTCAAGTTGATCCAGAGTGGAAACGCCATGTACGTAGAGTATATATCGAAGTTCGAAGCTGCATGTCACTTATTGCGATTCTAACAGAAGAATATTCAAGACCACGGACTAGGGCCTGCTCAATGGGCGCTGCGTTGATATCACTTATGATGTAAACAGAGAAGCACAAGTCGAGGTGGTTTAGTTGAAAGGTGGAGTCTCAGGCTCGCTTCATGTTCTCACGACCAGAACATTTTCTGGGTGAAGTAGGTAAAAACCATAACCGCCGGCTTTAAACACAGGGTCTCAGTGAGACACCGAGGGCCTTAACCCGGACCACAAGCCTAAAGAACCCTAGTCTGCCTTGCCATATGGATCTTCAATCAGGCTCTGGGATAATTGTCACTGGAATGCGACGCATGGTGTGGGAAATGTAAGCCCTCGGCGGAACGGCAGAGGGCTTGATTCGCGGGCGAAAAGGAGGGGATAAGATATCACAATGCAGCACAATCAGCTGCTTACGTGGCGTTTAAAAAGTAGTGTCTAATTGACTATCAAGTCATGTTGTTTCACAGAGCCTGGGTCTATACTTGGACGCATCGTGTATGCCATCCCTCCGCTAGGCCACGCTTGACAATACGAGACGACTGGCTTTGGCTGTGGCACAGGCCTGACAAGGACAATGCTGACGTGCAAAAAGGCTTTAGGCAGCAATCCGTAACGGTGTATGAGACGAAGTGTTTTTCAGCCTCTTAGTTGACAGCCTGCTTCGCCAAGATATGCTTGCGACCAGTTATTTAATGAGCCCAGCCCTGCCGGTGCTATACCTAACTAACTAGTCAGTCTATGCTGCACTGCTGACTGTATACGGAATGTGAGGCGGAGCGGGGCATGTCTGCTAACTAAAAACACCAGCACATGCATGACACGTTCGTTGGGTGACACAATTTCCAACTTCTCCTCAGCCTCAACACCACCAAGAGCCTCATAATTTGGCATCTTCAGCGTCAATGATCGAACTAATCCGCGCTGTCATGTGACGGCTGGCCCGTAGCCGAGCGAGAGAAAGCGCTGAGAGATCTCACCACCATCATTGCTACGGCTGGTTCATGCTCCCTCGCACCAGGTTTTCCAAATAGCCATGTCTAAGCAGCACAGCTCCTTTACGTATGCCACTCAACCAAGCTGCGCGTTTGAATGTCTGCCAGACCTAATTCGCTATGAGATCCTTACAGACCTCGCACTTCAAGATATCAAGGCCTTGGTCTCCGCGTGTCCCATCTTCCTGGAGCAGTACACCCAGGATCATGCATACATTGTGCAAAGATCTCTCCCGCTGACCCTCAGCCATGTCTATGTCGATGCTGCCTCAGCTTTCGAGTCTGCTTCAGCCGGTTTTCAACGCACACGCTCCAAAGAGACCGTCCTGCAGTTCATAGGTGCCTACAAGAAGCGGATTCAAAACGCACACGTTTCGACCTTTGTCGCTGTTACTGGCAACAAAGAAGCTGCTTCTATGGCTCGATTTCATATGGGAACAATTATATCCCTCATGGACATGTATGCCGACTGGGCGTTGAGCAACCTTGATGCCGTGCTCAAGGATCGGGTATCAGCTGATGCATCGGAAACTTTGCAGAGACAGAAAACCAGCAAACTACTCAGCTTCTCTGAAAAGGCTCGTATTATGCGGGCATCTTACCGCTTCCAGCTGTTTTGTAACCTGTTTGGCGCCCAAAAACGCGAGGACCGCAGCACTGGGAATTCTTTAGGCTTCACCGACCTGACCTATTGGTCAACTTCTTTTCCTTGTTTGAGCCGTGGGAGGTAGAAGAGGTTTTATGTGTCTAAATTATCGTCAAGGACAAGATCAGCCATGTCTTTGACCAGATTGACCGGGATATCAACAAGAATAATCATAAGTTTGCCGATCAGCGGCCTCCAACACCCGAAGGTGCTTTTGATATGGACAATAGTTGTGAGTCATGGGGCCCTTTCCTAAAACAATTTACTTTATAGTAGCTAACCGAGGTGAAGGAATTAGAGGTTTGCTCCTCCAAGGAACAATCTCGCGCGGCTTGGAATCTTTACGGGCTCTTCTCGCGCAGGATCACACCCACGAGGAGCTTTCCGCCTTCATGCAAGGGCAAATCACACAGCCAACAGGTGCTTTCTTGGATGAGATTGCCTCCAGTGAAACCCCGCAGATACTGCGACGAGAGAGCTACCCGTCGGATCGAGACACAAAGGAGGAAAACCGCGACCTGTTGCCTTTCCAGGGGGATGCCGATATGTATGCGAATGACTTGCAGCCTCCGCTCGCAACGACCGTAATATGGGGAGGAACGTATAGTAACATTTATGGTGCGTACATGCAAGAGGGCATTCGTCGTTGAGGCTATGTCATGTGGGATGCAGACAGGCTGAGGGCAAGTGAAGCAGATCACGCTCTGAAGATGCAGTGGGACAATGACTGGGAAGGAGATGACCCGGGAGATAATGTCTACTGAGGGTCTAATACACGATCATTCATATTTTACGGTTCCTTGTCTATCTCTGCGCTTGCGGATTCATGAACCACCCCGTCATCGTCTTCACCGCCCACCAGCACTCCACGCCGGTCCCCAGAGAGACCGCGACACGATAACAACTAGACCTCGCATTTTAACCGTGACATAATAGTCGATAGCCTATCTAGCAATGATGAAACGCCCATTAGTCCTTCACGAACCTACAATCTCCCCACCATGGGCCTAACGGCTGGTCCTGAACGAAGTTGATACGATTTCGAAGCATATGCAAGACATGATTGCTCGTCGCGAGGTCGAGCAACTCGCCAAAGCTTTGATGCAGAAACAGCCTTCGAGGCAGCCTGGAACGTCAAAGTCCATGCACCGCTGATGAAGGTAACCTTGGTCCCGTTTCCATCCTTGTCTCGTCATCTTCTTAGGCGCGCGTCAGCAAGTCTTTTGTTCCCGAGATGCAGGCTGCCTCCCATTACGACTTTACGCTTTTCAGTTATGAGAAGTACCCACTATCACAGCTGGTAAACTTACTTGATTCTTTAGGAGATAGTTAAAGATATCAGTAAAGGCGACACGAGAAGCTCGGTAGGTTTGTATGTGATTCTTGGCACACTGAGGGCTCTTGCACCCTGGATACAAGAAGAGTATATGTTGTAGATTTAGACATTTCTCAAGCGACTGGCAACCATGAAGTAGAAGGTTCCAGTGAGGATGATAATACAGACTCTTTAATTATTCAATGCTACTCTACCCCTGGATAACTAAGTAAAACGGTATTCTAGATAAGGAATCCAGTTTGCAATGAGATCTACCCGTTGCGTGTCAAAGTGACAAGCACTAAACTCCGGCCAATTGTAAACCTTTGAAAAGCCGGCCTCGGTAAAAGTCTCCTGCTTGTTCTCCCTGCAGGGGTAGTCAAATCCAACATCGACCCAGCGATCAAATGGCGCAGCTCCGTAGGCAATCTCGAGTTTCTTGCTTGAAAGTGGGAACTTGGCAAATTCCGTGTTGAAAGCTTGAATGGCCTTGACGAGGTTGGAAGCCGGACCCTGCAGCATATCTGCGATGGTGGATTGCATCTCCACGAATCCATCCCGCACTTTTCGAAGTTCTGGCGTCTGTGAGAGTTCCTTGTCATTCTTCCAGTTCGGGGCAAGGACGCCGTCGATAAGTGCGAGGACGGCTTGGGCCGTGGTTACATGCTTCTTGAACGGAGTGAAGGAGTAAAGGTTGGCCTTCATCTCATTTGCATAGTAGTCCAAGTCGAGCGTGACGGTGCCGAATCCATTAATGATCCCACGTAAAGTGTTCAGCTTACCAGCCTGGGCCAAGTCATAGAAGGGACTGGACGGGGCGAGCTTACTTGGTTCAAGATCATACGCGTGTTGAATGTTGTTAAGGTAGTTGGCAAGAAAGTACTGTCTCATATTCTCCGCTTCAAAGGCTGTGGCATAGATATCATCGAGCTTGTTTAGCTCTTGGAGAGCGGTGGTCACTGATTCTCATTAGTGTTGTGTGTGTGGGTAGGAGAGGGTCCAGTGACCAACATTGCTTGAAGTATGAAGAAGCAGTGTCTCCTTTGCATGCGGTATTCCGACACACGCTTTTTCTGATGGTGTTGAGCTTTTCAGACATTTTAGGTTGATGAGCTTGAATTAGAACCCCTGAACTCGTGATAGCAGCGATATTTGTCTTGTAGACCCCTTTGAAGGAGTCCTGCCATCCCTTTAGCATGCGCGCAAGCTTGCCTTGGCGGATCTCCGTGTCGGCGCTGATCCAATGGATGAACCATTGCCGAATTACGTCGACCTGCTTCTGATTGCAACTGCTAGTCTGACAGGTGTTGATCGACCGTACCAGAGCTGCGTAAGAAGTTGTGTTAATCTAAGCCCGTGTTACTGACGCGTTATGCAAGCTGCGCTGCAATTGGTGTGGGGGAACAAACCTCTGGTGCTTTAAGCACAGTCCAGCCATTTGTGTTCGAGAGTTGCTCGGATATGACACTCTGTTTGTTGTCTTTTGTGGTTAAGCCTTGAAGGGCAACTTGCTGCTCAAGCAATCAGTTCCTCTCCAAGTCCTGAGTATCAGTAGACAAGATGAGTGGGCTACACTTACATTTTCGATCGAGATAACAGTGTTTATATCCTTATTGCTCGCTCCGTAGACCTTCCCGGAGTTCCATATGGCCGCCTGAGCAGTCTCCCCGCGGATGGCCCCGGGCACGGCTACACACCATGTGGCATATCCGTCGACAAACTTGGTGTTGGGCAACACGTCGTTGATCATGTCGCAAATGTTCTTCGAGTTGGTCAAGATATCTACTCCACACGGACTTGGCTTATTGCCGCCTTGAGTGGAATCTGGTCAGTAGCTTCGGCCACGGAGCCACATGATAGGTAACTACTTACATTTTGTTAGGGGTTGCGAATCATAGGGAATTGAAAAGTTCTTGGTGCAACCGTCCGTCCCGTCGACTGCCTTGCAGACATCGTTGATGTCCTGATCGGGCTCCGCTGTCGAAGGGTGTGCCAGCGTCAAGGCCAGGAGCGCGAGGGAGCGCGAGAGGCTCATACTGACCAGAGTGATGCCAGGTATGAAAGGGCTGGGTTCAGTGGACGATGCGATTGATTTTGGTTATTTCTGTGCAGCTCCCATCGAGGACCCTCAAGGGCTTGAACGAGTGTTTATAGTTTTACGCAGTCGGAAGCTTTCAGGCGACCAAGTTATGGGCCATCGTGTTCTAGACGGCCATTGTATTCCAGACTGGTTATACCGGATGCTAGCTTGGGTAGGGAATGTTTAGACCGGTCGTCCGCAATGCCTCAACTCAAATAATTCTCAGCCACGGAGGTCGATATTTCTTGATAGCATTCCTTTCTTTCGCTATCATTGCTTGCCATTCCTGCCAAGGGACTAGTCCAGCACTAACTGAATGCAAACGCTGTTGGTTTTACAAGGTTGAACTCAACCGTTCTTTATTTAACTGTGCCCGGGCTAGTTTATGCCATTTCTGAAGCCACTTTTATCCTTATTGGTGCTTTGATATTTGATATGCAGGACGACCTAGACTTTCTCCTTTCCTATTTTGGCTCGTGCCTGTGTGGCGTCCCTGCCATCTGAAATTGTATGCATTGGAGGCTGTGTATCACTCTCTCATGTTGTTCCTGCGGTATCGATGGGGCTTGCCACTTGTGTATATTGGACCCAACTCGTTCAGATCATTGTTTGTACTGGTGAGATTGAAAGGTAAGGAAAAAGAACAACATAAAGAAGCCCTGGCCTACGCGTTTCTGATGACTCACTGTTGCCAGGTAAGATGCCCCTGGTGATTTAGTCACTAGATGGAGCTTCGATTTCGCTCTGCAAACGTCGCGGCTGTTCTAACCTGCCTCTTCTGCACTGCCCTCGTTGGCTCTCAAAGAGTATCCGCAACTTACCAGATTGTGAGAGCTGGTATTCAAGGCTGTGGCAGACACTAGCCCGAGGAGACCCAGGCTGACTCTCGTGTTCTAGCCAAGAACGTGCACTGGGCTCCCATGTGGCTGCAGAGCTCGGAGAAGCAGGTGGGACTACTCAGTTCGTTCTTCTGTCTATGTGGTTTCTTCCAAATATGATGATGCTGGCTCGTTGTGGCAAGGCTGTCCATCCAAGCGTCTGTGTGTCCGAGAGTAACGCTCCAAAGACCAGGACGAGATCTGCCGAGTGTACAAAGGGAGTCAGATCAACAGCGCCAATGCAGCCCGAGTGTACACCATGGTAGTCGGGGAGCGAACTGTTGATCATACTAGAGCCTGACGGCAGCATGACAGTGAGGTTGCCAGTTCCAACGACGAGTTTGTTCATCTCCTCCTTAACGCACTCTACCCCGTCACCGCGATCGACCAAAATCATTGGCCGCTGTGTAGTGTAGATCCTCTGCAACAATAGCTCTGCTTTTCGTCTATCCTCACCTAAGTGGCCAGTGCTATCTCATTGCCATGACATTGGTCTGTGCCAACCGGTTGGGCTAATGCAACAGATGGAACAGAGGTTTCCACAACGTCTGTAGGCCGTTCAATGTATACCAGACGACTATGACGGAGTGCCTCCGACAGCAAGTAGTATATCTTATAATATGTCGATTATAGTAGTGTGACATACTGGAATATTTCAGCAAGCCTAAGTAGGCATATGACATAGTCATGAAGAGGCTCCCTGTTACGACCCTGGCGCCTACATCACGTATACCCCACACTTTTATCCCACACCAACTAATCACCACAGGACCGACCGTTAGTAGGACCGACGGCGGCCCAGGACCACCTCGGCCCAGGAACGACATCGTTCCTAAACATCATCGGCTTCACACACAAAGCCTTAGTATATAGAATATA
>JAAVUK010000145.1:0-42041 GCA_014899095.1 Fusarium buxicola | reverse complement strand
GGTTCGGGTTTCAATTGAGAAAAAAGCGGCGGGGCAGAAGGAGCCTTGGCGGCTGATCTTTTCCTTTTGGTTGGTTAGGGCGGATGAGCGGGAGGGTTTGGGGAGGCTAGGGAGGGGAGGGGAAGGCACGAGAGCAGCGTAAGAGCCGACCTCCGGTGTTCGGATAAATAAAAGCCGTCCCCTGGCGAAGCTCAGTCAATGGATTGGATGGTGCATCCGTCAATGGAAGCGCCCGAGACAAGAGACAACAACAAGATGGCTGGCCTCAATTTGGCCAGCTTCAAGCAAAAAGTGCAAATGTTGTCACTAGCAAACACACAACAGCAACTGTACTTGATCAATGTGTTTGCTTTTGGCGTCATGTCTCGATTTTTCTCACGTGGTTTTCCCCTTGTTTGTGTCCTGGGCGCGGGGGCATCCCATTCACTGTCTGTCCCATCTGCTCCCACACTGCTCCCACACTGCTCGCCAATCTCTCCAACATCTGGGGTCTGACATGGCCCTCTGTCCAATCATCATCTTTTTGTCATCGCGAAATTGTTTCCTGGCTGCATTGGAGCAGTTCCTCGAGGCCGTGACTTTTTCGGGGCTGGGCCGATCCAGCGCGTAAAGAGATACCGCTCGTTTTATACTAACCTAGGTACTTACCTAACTTAGGCTCCCTCAGGCCTCACTACCATCACTTGAGCGCCACGCCGTCTTTTCTTGAGCTTCTCTCATTTGACTTTGATTTGCTGCTGGCGCTGGCCGTCATGTCGGCCAATCTTCTTCCCTCCCAGAGGAAGTTACAGGCACAGGACGAACTCAATCGCACAATTCGATCCCTCAGCTCTGATTTCCAGCTCCAGCTCCAAATCCCCGACCCGACTCTGTCGCCCAGTAAGCGCCGGCTGCTGCGTCGCACCGAGGATCAGGAACGAGCAGATGCCATTTATCGTCGGGCGCACTTCCTCAAGTTCAAGGACCCCAATCGCCTCACGATATGCTTGACCCGGTTTCGCGAGCAAGCCGACGACCACCTGAAGCACTGGATCCGAAAGCCCCGCGCCGACCTTGACACCATCCCGATCAAGACCAAACCGTCCTTCAATGACCCACATGGTTCCCGCTTGAGCTCTCAGGAGCGCGCCGAACTCCAGGCGTTTCTGCTAAGGTTGCTCCAGGACGACAACATCGTGAGCCAGCAGCGCTCAAGATATTCAAAGCGCACATCCGATGAGTTTCCAGATCCCAGCGCAAAACGTTCTAGGAACTCTTTCGACGGCTCGGGCGCGGATTCACCATGTACCAATGTTGACGACATCCCAGTTCGCACTAGAGCACCCACGGGACGGCCCGAGGTTCGAGACGCCGCCAGCACCACCACTACCACCACAAGCTTTTCCAATTCTCAGTCCTTATCCTTTGGAGCCCGGTCTATCAACTCCAGCAAGATATCTCTGGCCCCGACTGTTTTCTCCGCTACCACCGATGACTATGCTGCCAGCACCCAAGCAACCATCATATCTGACCGTTCGTTTAAGGGCCCTCAAACGTCCTTTTCTCGCAGCTTGCGAAAGTACGAATACCAGCCGCCGAGTGAGGTCGCCAGGCGCGATGTTTGTGACCCCCAGACGTCCTTTTCGCTGCACCAATTTGAGTATCAAGCACCGAGTGAGACCGTCGATGAGCCCATGCTCCCAGCCCCAGAAACTCCCCGGCCTTTTCTTCGGACTCAGCGTCTCGATGTAAAGTTGGGAGAGCCTATCCGGTCGAGCAGTCCTGCTACGGCTTACTCCAGCCTCCCAGAGATGGCTGAGCTTGACACGCTACTTCTCGATGCTCCGGCTTTTAGTAAAGAGGCGCCCCCATGTGCCCTGACGGACAGGCTACGAAACATCTGGCGTAAGTGAGACAATGAACGAGGGACCCTCAGCTGGGCACTGACGATGACACAGCAAAGCTCCCCATTCTCGTATTGAACCAAGCACCTCTGATTATCTTGTGGGAACTCACACGGGCTGCACTCCACTGTCGCGTGGATTTGTCTCAGTGGGATCTTGAGTATAAGCCTTCTGATGCTTGGCATGACCAAACTAAGTTTCGCGGCCAGGTCCTCATGAATCGACTTTTCGTGGGTCAGGGCCTACCGCCTTCGTGTGATCATACTGCCTGGCAAGCAGCCTTGGGCTCTTTTGCCTTGCAAGACAAGACTGTTGCCTTGGTCGCAGAGTTGGTTTACAATACCGATAATTCTGGCCCCTTATACCGACTCAAGCTTCACCCACCTCGACTAGAACTTGGACATCGACTGGCTCGCCGCTTCGGAGCGGACCGTTTCATGGAAATCATCATGCCATCTCCCACCTCCAGGGATGCTCTGGATATTATCAAGCAGGATGAGCAAGGACCGAATAAAGTCATCAAATGGCTGACTGACAAGACACATTACTTCGTCGGTCGCTCGTGGGTACCTTTCTTCACTCGCGACGCGAAGAAGACAGTCAAGGATACTCAACCGCCTCACAAGCCGATCACCATAATGCAGGAGCGTGTATACTTTTTTGCCACTGATGGGATCAGCTTCCGCTCTCCTGAGCACCAATTCCCACCGCTGGAAGAAGCAAAGTGCCCAGAAAACCGAACAAAGATGCGACCTTGCAACCTCTTGAACTGGGCTATTGGCGTCGAGCGCAATGCTTGCAAATCTGTACCAAAACTGTTTTCACGACTCGCCCTCAGTAAGTGCAGATTATCTGAACTTATACGCTTGGAACCGACTGACTTGACTCAGGCCTCAGCAAAACCTGTCCAGCCATTGTTCTTGAGCCGCATCAATTTCGACACCAAGATATCATGCTGGGGTTTCATAAGTATATGAGCACTGCTGATGAGAAAGATCAAAAAGACATGGGCGATGGTATCGGCAGGATGTCTCGAAGCCTTGCGCGCAAAGTGGCGACTGCAATGGGCCTTATGGAACCTCCGTGTGCGTTCCAAGCCCGTATTGGCAGTGCGAAGGGGATGTGGATTGTCGATGTCGACGACGACGGACTTGATGACGATGATTGGATCGAGACATATCCATCTCAGCGGAAATGGGACTGCGACTTCCAGGATATTCATCATCGGACATTTGAGGTTCGCGAGTGGTCCAGGGAGCTGAGGCCAGCAGCTCTGAACACGCAGTTCATCCCAGTTCTCGAGGCACAGGCACCCCAGCCCCGTCGCATGCGGGAGGCCATAGCCAACCACTTGGTCAATGGCCTTCGCGAGGAGATCGGGGGCCAGCTCGCTGCCATGACCCATCCAACCAATTTTCGCGGCTTTACGCATCGCGGATTCGATCGCTCTGCGCTGGGTCATGTTCCATTCTTGGGCGCGTTGCCGGAACGAGACGAGGATGTCATTTCATACATGCTCGATGCAGGCTTTGATGCGACCAAGTGTCGTTACTTGAGGGACCTTGTGTGGAACACGCAGAAAAGGCAGGCGGATCAGCTCAAAGCGAGGATGAACATCAAGATCCCCCGGTCGACCTATGCATACATGGTGGTCGACTTCACGGGGACCTTGGAGGAAGGCGAAGTGCAACTTGCATTTTCCTCCAAATTCCAAGCCGACGGGGAGTCCGACACATTGCTAGACGGCATCGATATTCTGGTCGCGCGAGCACCAGCCCATTTTGTCAGCGACATACAGAAGGTCAGGGCCGTGTTCCGGCCAAACCTCAAACGCCTGAAGGACGTCGTTGTCTTCTCCTCCAAGGGCAAATCTCCCCTTGCTGATTTGCTCTCGGGCGGTGATTACGACGGTGACAAGGCTTGGGTTTGTTGGGATCCTGATATCGTCGCTAATTTCACCAATGCGGCCAAGCCCGTCGAACCCGACCTCGTCCGGCAAGGATATCTTCGAACATCCAATCCGAGCTTTCAGTCGATCCTCAGCAAAAGCATTGATATCGACAGTGCTTGTGCTGAATTTTTGCACTCGGCCATCTCATTCAGCATGCAGCCTTCCTTCTTGGGCATCTGCACGGTGTTCAAGGAGAAGCTCTGCTATTATGAGAAAAGTGTCAGCAGCGAGCGAGCTGTAGCCCTCAGCACGCTGGTGAGTCTTCTTGTTGACCAGGCCAAGCAGGGCCTTCTTTTCACCCGTGAGGACTATGACCGACTGAAACACGACATGAAAATGCAAAGCAGAGATCCCGAGTACCAGAATGACAGAAGCTCTAGATATGTGAACAGGGATGGCAGCAGCCATATACTTGACTATCTGAAGTTTGATGTTGCAGAAACCACGATCAGAGTGGCGCTGACGACTTTCTACGACGCACTTCATGGTCACGAGGTCCAGGCGTGGGACAAGGACTTGACTCGTCTTTGTGACGAGTTCGAGAGCCAGCGAAACGACTCAAGAATTATCGGGAGGCTCATGAACACTCTCCACGCACATATCTCCGAAGTGACCAAAGAATGGAAGGTCTCGATGGCAGGCAGCAAATGCGACAACGTGAACAACGAATTTGCTGCCAAGGTCAAAGAATTCCACCAGAAATGGTCCTCGCTCAAGCCTCCGCCCGAGTTGATGGCTTCCAGACAAGTCAAGCCCCTTCTTGACACCTGGAACGGCGATCCAGCTTTGAGCAAGTGGGAGATGCTCAAAGCATCAACATTGTTCAAAATAGGCCACAAGTTCGCATACAGTATGATATGGCGAATTTCTGGTCAGCAGCTCGCATGGATGAAGGCGATGATGTCTCGTGGCGGATCCGACGTGAGTGCTGTCGCCGTGACGGCAGAGATGTGGAGTGTTCTTCGGCCGGACAACAAGCGCATCGCAGCGCTCAATGCTCGACGGCAGGTTGGGCATGATAATGAGAGCTTGGCAGCGTTAGAGGAGGTCTTGGAGTATGATGAGAACGGCAGCCAGATCGACGATGCCTAGAAGCGCGTTGATTCGGGCAGTTCAATATGCTCCAACACTGGCTCTTTTGGGAGTTAGGATTCCTGACTCTGCAGACCACCGGTGCATTTATATGGGAGAGGTGGAGGGCGTTTAGGTTAGATTTGACAGCCGAGGCCATGTGCTGAAGGACAAGTTCTTTCATTGCTGGCATTTGGATCTGGGACGATCGCCTTTGGCCAAATTCTTTAGGCGGCTGCCGTTGGATTTCGAGTTTTGTATTTGTGTATAGCGCGTTGTTGATACCCTGGTGTTTTGCAATAGATATTGCTTCTATCTCTCTCCACTGCTTTGCACATGATGTTGTGGTGACAATGCGAGCACTTTGATTGGTGACTGCACTTAGATGAACGCACAAAGAGTACTGACACTTTCTCTGAAGCTAACACATTACAATGGTCTCAAAACTATGGGTTATCGTAAAGATCGTAAGCGTGATACTACTGTACATGACCACCTTGAGTTATTCCTCATTCTGCCAGCCGCGCTGCTGGGTACAGGACTGAATAACCCTGCGCTCCCTAACACACGCATATCCCTAAAGTTACAACTTCGTCTTCCGTAATTTCGCCAGTCCTTAGATCTCACCACACATGGCGTACCAGTCGCTCTACCGTAGCCGGCTACCTCCCTCTTGATGGACCTCCAGCACGCTCCGTCGTTACGTATAAGGGTCGTTAGAGCACTGGCTGCCAGAACCGTTGCCATTGCCCTCTTTGGGGCATTCATTGGTGCTAGTGTAAGGGTTGGGATCAGCGACAGCATTAAAGTCGTTGCCAGCGTATGCGTTGGAGTTGTCGCCGGAGTTTTTGCCTTTGCCAGATTGCGGGAAATCGTTGACCTTGATGGAAGCGAGAAGACCAGTAACAGGACTCAAAACACCATCGAGCAGACCGCCAGCGCGTTCCATCTCGTCGTGGCTATGTCCGCCAGGGAAGATTGGTGTCAACTTGGCATCCAGTGCGGGGATGATTTCTGGATCCGTGGCAATCACACATCCCAGGAGGTTGGAGAGGATACCCGCGATGGGCGTCAGAGCTCCCGATCCGGCTTGGCTTCCTAAAGTCTCCACGAGATCCTTGATCGTATCGTAAAGCTCCTTGGTGATGTTGTAAACCATCTGAAGAAGCTTTTCGTTCTGTTCATCCGAGGGATCCAGGTTGGGAGTGCCGTAGAGTGTAGATGCGGTGCCGGAGAGTGCAGTTCGGATGTTGTGGAGGACTCTGAGAGCGTTATTGGAACCCTGATTCTTGGGGATATCGCCGTCTCTGACTCTCTGGAGAGTAACGTCTGAGAAAAGTGTTAATAGACAAGGGCGGTTCGGCCAAGACGAAGGACTTACCGATACTGTCGGTCCACCTCTTGATTCTCTCGGCAAGGCTGGCCATTTTTTGGACAAAGGTGTCGGCGTCCGAGACTGTCTGCCAGGGAAGAACTCGGCGTTTACTCAAGACGGTCCTGGCGACGTCTTCGGAATTCATCTTGAGCTCAACGCTGCCGTCTTCAGGGCTGACAACGGCAACGTCATTCTCGTCACGCCTGACGACCGTCTTGTCGCCGACTGGAGCGGCCAAGGTAGAAGTCACCAACGCCGCAGCGGTGACGATTGAGAACTTCATCCTGGAGGTGTGGGAGAGAAGTTGAGCGAGGAGCCTGGCAGGATGATTCTGATGAGTTGATGGATTGAGATGTGATGGGGCGATAGACGAGCAGTTACTTGTTTATATGCTCGCTTTGCGCAAAGTTCAACGCGGTCAATGAAAAGCTCAACCGAGGCTGGCCAACCGAGAGAGTTCGACCTCCAACGGAGCATTAAACAATCGTCATAAATCCTGATCCTTCTTTGCTCAAAATACAGTTGGCGATCGTATCACTACCAAACATTGAGCGACTATCACTAAGGCTCCGCTATACTAGCAACGTCTGCCTAGGCACGGCTCACCAAGCTTAATTACAAGCATAGCCGCTGACGCCAGGTGGTTAGAGCACGACGTGGGCCATTCAATTGCAACAGAGTTTCCTGCCTGGCTGGCACGAAGCTATTCCCGGCCGCGAGGTATCGGCCTGTCGATCGTTTCCGGCGACCACGGCAGCCGTTCGTTTTTCAGGCGACATAGGTCCCCCATCGACGGATCAGGAGAAAAAGACAGAAGATGAAGCCCCATAGTTTGATGCATCGATATGAATCCGGCGTGGATGTGACAGGCCCTGAGCGCCGCCTACTACGGACGTCATCCGAATAGTCTCCATGATGTCAGGGAAGAGAGCGCCCTGCTGATGCTGTCTGCGTGGGGCTGTCTGCAGTCCATCACTCATGGACGAAATTACTCTACTCGCCAATACCCTGAACATGTCTTGGCCAGTTCGTCTGCCAGAGTGCCTGGCTATTTCTGTACGCCAAGAGGCTTCATGCTCCTGCAAGGGCAAGGGCACTCGCTCGCCCAGAGTAGATCTAATGGGCCATATGAGACCCCGTTGAGATTTCTTTTGAACGGTGACTAATTCCGGAGAGTATGTGACGGAAGTGTGAAGATGGGGAGTCTTAATCCCCCTTACAGCCAGCCTCCATTCCTTAGCATGTCTCCATCAACGTGGTCCAAGGTTTTAAGCCTCTGGGGGCGCCCCTTTTCTTTAGCCGCGAGGCATGGGATTGCATCATGAACATTCGAATCTCTCGGGAACTAATCGACCGGTCAATTCCAGCGGTTGGCTGGCCGGCCTACCAGCCGTCGGAATGTGAAATCTTATATATACGGAGCCCCCAGGCGTCTTAAGCCGTAAGGGATTGGGTTCAACCCGTGGTCAGTATCGGCGATGACCAAAACTCACAGAATTATAGTCCGGCGAGCCCAGGCGAAGGTTAGTGTTTTGGTGATTGGCGTTCGAGCTGGCGGAGTTGCAAGATGCCATATTGACATGGAAAAGTTCAGATCGCAAAAGACGCAAACTTGTTTCGGACAGAACTTTTATGCTCTTCGAGTCGATTTGGAAGTCAGTCAGCATTGTATTTATGTAGAGAGTAGTCTTTGTATTCCGTCAAATATTAAGCAACAATTGAGTTGCTTGCAGCTATTATTCAGATACCACAATGAACTATACGTGAACATTCAAGCGGAGGTCCGACAGACTGAGACAGCCTGAATATGAATGGTTAAAACGTAGTCATTCTATCCTTTTCTATGTATATCTACTGCCGTACAATACCTGCAATCCGCCTCCACATCTTCGTTCTTTTTCACATTTCACGGCCACCGCATATGGCAGCCCTTGTCTCAATCAACGCTCTACGAATGACTTTGCCCTAGCCAGCCAAGTTGATTCAGCACGCCCTGGCGGGGCTTCCGGGGCATGTAACCCTTGATGAGAGCGTCAAGCATCAAACAGAATCAAAACACTCTGTTCATCTTGGTAGCATATACCCCCATAGATGATGTCAAATCTACGATACGACTAAGAACCGAACATCAAGGTCAAGGACAACTGTCCAACCCCACGCTCAACTCCGTTCAGATGCATCTGACGACTGATCCATTCTTCAAGCGTTTTCGCCTGAAGTAAGCGGCTTTCGTCCATACACAACCGTCCTGTTCAAGTCAGTCAGTCAACTTATCCCACAATACAACTCAAGGATGGAGAAGACTCACAATTGGCACCAAGCAAAGTTGTTCTTCTTCTTCATCTCCTTGCGGAACTGCGCAAGCAGCACCATAACCTCTTCCTTCTCCCATCCCAGGATCTGCGTGAGCATGAAAAGGCCAAAGCCCTCTATGCTCTCATCCAGCGCCAGCTGGAACAGCAGACCCGCCTGCTGCAGCTTCGGATCCTTGGGCCACCCGTGCATGGGCGCCTTGAACTTCTTCTCGGCAACGTCGACGAACCCCGCGGCCTCCATACTATCCCGCATGGTGTGGCCCTTGGCCACTGCAAAGGTGCGGCCCATCTTCTCGCCGCCCTCGTAGAACAGGTCGGCCCAGCGGTTGAAGACGTGGTCTGGAGGAAAGTCGACGTGGTCCGACTCGAGCTTGACGTTCATCTCCAGGTCCTGGATCCAGCCGCCGGGCTTGAGGTGGTCCCAGGCTTTCTTGTAGAGGGCCTGCCAGTCGGGGATGCTGCCGTATAGGGCGCGAATGTGCACAAAGTCAAAGTGCTCCGTGGGCCATGTCCAGTCGAGGAGACAGTCGTCGATGACAAATTCGACGTTTGGAGGTACCCAAGGAGATTGAATAGGGCTGAGGTCGGTGCCGATGACCTCGGCCTCGGGGAATTGATCGCCAACGTCAATGGCCCAGATGCCGGTTCCGGTTCCAATATCCAGGACGCGTCCGGGATGGTCGCCAATGGGCGCCAAGAACAGTTTATCGTCGAGCATCATGAGCAGCGCATTGTGGATCATGTCCAGGCCTTCGTTCTGCTGCTCGTCGTTGGGCGCCCAGTATTCAGTCGTCTGAATGTTCTCATACGTTCGGCCATGTAGCTTGCGATAGTTGAGAATGCTGCTCGAGATGGAAGTCGTCGAGGATGCCACGCTCCCCGCGCCCAGGGCAGAGTCTGCATCATCGTCAATCTCGCGTTCCACCTGCGGGTCGGCCTCGATTCTGGGCGAATGAGCCGGGTCATCCAGCGGCGACTTGGGCGACGTGGGCGACTTTGGAGGCGAGCTGCGCTGAGACATGATGGTCTTCTAGCCTACGGGTGCGTAGAACAAGAGGAAGAGAGGGCGAGAGATGCAACAGATACAATTCCCGAGGCCGCGGCTTCGGTCAAAGGAATCGACGGTTTGACCCTGTCCATGTGTCTCCCCCGCAGCAAAGCCCCTGTCAAGACGCGGCAGAAGTGACCATTAATCGTCTGTCTCCCGGCTCCTCAGCGGGTCGATGCGCATTAGGGCTGCAAACTTGGCCATATTGTCTTGTCTTGGAGCCCGTGAATTACGCAAATCTCATCAACTCCCCGCTGGTTGAGCGTCTATGGAAGCTCCTTGACTGTAGCGATAACTTGGTTTGACGTTGGAGTTGAAGGTGGAGAGAGCCTCTCGGGCCGTGCCGCACTAAATTGAGACCCCGTTTTCACTGGCGTTTTCCTCTCGGCTGAAGGGCTTAAGCGGCATGGCCGGCCCCTTGATGGACTGCCACTGGACGGTCTGTTACTGCCTTGTTTCTGTTGAGAAACAAAAGAACTTCAATGTTCGTAATTCCCAACCCCCAATCACCTCAACTCCACAATCAACTTTATCAAGCCTATGTCCGGGTCAACGCCGCATCCTGGAACCGTTCACTAAGAGTTCACTCGATACGTCTCTCTTCATTGTCAAGTCTCTCGTACTTGGACTTTTCAGCGTTTGTAGTCCAGTGCAACCGCCTCGAGAAGAAGCGTGCGACGACAATGACTACAGGCACAAAGCAGCCAGCAATTATAAGAGCACCAAGCTTGTTGCTGATCAGCGGCTCAGGTTCGGGCCAAACATTTCTGATGTTGCTCGACATGAGCACAGGCCGGCCGTTCTGCATGTTAATCACAAAGGTCGAGCCCATAATATTGCCCTTTTTATCAAGGGCTGCGGCGCCCATATACCGACAGCTGGTGCTGTTCCCCAGGAAGATCTCGGTCTCGAATCCAGTCTTGTTTGCCAAGGCAACACTATTTTCAAATCCATTGAGGCCGTTTGCGTAGGGCGATGCAAGCTACGTAGCAAGGTTAGCCGGCGTGCAGCGATTGGGTCTGACATGAGGCGGGAATCGGAAGACTTACCACGGCCCATGAGACAATATCTGTAGCACCGTTCCACGATAGATATACAGTAGCATTCTGCGTGGTCCTATGAGGGGCGTCGATGGCAGCGCTGGGCAACCATGGCGGACGGCCCGTCCAGTTACCCTTGTGGGCGCGGTACACAAACATGTCGTTTTGGAATTCTTCGCCTAGCTTGCCTCGCTGGACGCTCATTACAACGGTGCCGTTGGGAGCATACTCGACGAAGCTTGGTGTATATCCCCATCCAACCATGACGTTTCCGTTCTCGAGAGTTTGCATACCGCCCATAGCCCCTGAATCGATGGAGGATGGGTGGTAATACTCCTGCACAGCCCGCGCTGTCATTTCAATGGTGTTGATGGCGAGGTGCAGGCCACGAGACTTGCAGGTCCCTTTGCAGTATCCGGTATGCTCAGCATGGTTATCGAACATGGTGATGTGGCTCTGGTTCTTGTAGAATCGGGCATCGTGCTGCCAGCCGAAATTCGTAGCCCTGCCGCCGCTCAGGTCACGGAATTAATTGCGGCGGCCACCAAGAATCCAGAGGGAATGACCGTTTGTGCCATCGATAAGGGAAAGCGACGAAGTGTGACGGCTGGAGATGAGATAGTTGCCGTCATCAGTCTTCTCGACAGAATTGATGTGGAAGAAATCAAATCCCGAGCCTTCCTTCACGCCGAACCCTTCATCATAACGGGCATATGTGTCTTTTAAAGTGAAGTGTTCTGATGCAGCCCACTGAAACAGAACTTTGTTGGTGACCGGATCAACCTCTTGGAAGCCACTGTCCATCAGAATGGCATTAGCCTCTCCACCCATAGCCCTACAGTCGTAAGGGATGTTCCAGTAAGTAGAGAAGATGATAGTGCCGTCCGAAGTCAGCTGAACCTCGTGCATGTCGGCAAGCGCACCGTCCAGGCCTTGCGCAGTGACGTTGCAGACGAGGTGGTAGTTTTCATCGTAGACAAGGCCGTAGCCGCTAGCATGCGCGCGGTCATGGACGCCCTCCCAGAAGACCAAGTAACGGCTACCATTGAACGTCTGCACGTTGGAGCTGTAGGAATTGTCGTAGTGCTGGTCGGCGTAGACAAGACTGAAGTCTTTGCCGTCGAGAATCATGGGGCCTGCTTTCATGTGGCCATAAACTGTTCCCAGGAACATGTACGGCGCATCGTCGACGGCGTCCCTGTTGAGTTGATCGACGTTGAAGATAGGGGCAATGATATCAGACGAGCGAAATCCCTGTCTTGCGAAGCCACCAGAGGCGTCTGCAAGGGCTGTGAACTCGTTGGCCTGGTTGTAGAATACTATATCAGCTAGCGACGGCCCAGTCATCGCAATTGTAGAGAACAGAGCGCCAGCTGCACGTCTCGCAAAAGCTGCCATTGTGTGTTGCTTCGAGTATATGCTGAAAGGAAGTCGTGGAATTAGACGCAGCCAGCGAGCCGTAAAGAACTAAGTCAGTGGTAAAATATAGGTATCAAGCGGAAGAGGATGAATCAGATCGAGTGAGGCCGTAAGATGTGGGTATCAATGAGTTAGTGTCGATTCTAGGATATGCGAAGCGGATGTAAGACGAGGAGTGAAGGCGAATGCTTCACAAGTGCGATGTCGGAACGCAGCGGGCAAACAGACTGAGGTGTGTTTTTTATATAAAGCAAATTGAAAGGAACGATAGACTTTATAGCGAGTGGTCGGGCAGTACTACGCAGCGTGAAGCCGCAGCCAAGCGAGGAACAATGGGAGGAGAGAAAGGAAAGAGAAGGTGAAAACGCCAGCTCCATTTCCCAAAAAAAAATTGTGAGATAAAGGGGCGTTGACGTTGATATACATAAAAAGCCACAAGCACTTAAGATGCCAGCTTCCAAATGTTTCCTTTCCCTTGCTATGTTTGGACGCGTGGAGGGTGATGTAGGAGGAGCACTTCAGGAGGACCCGTGGCTGATGCTTAATTGAGCCAGGCCCGGGATACCATCGTCCTCAAATAAATGCTAACAAAGGCTAATAAAGGCGCGCCGCCTTGATTCAATCTCTCATGGCATAAGTTGTCGCCAAGTTTATGGAGGGACATGTACACCAGGGTCTCTCTCGGGCATTTGATTAGGCGGATGGACCCGCCGACTGCCGTGACCTACCGGTCCCGGAGGTCCGACAGCCCCGAGACATGCAGCTCCGGGCCGTGACAGTTTCCTCATTGAGTAACTGGCCGATTCTAGACTTTCTGAGTTAAATCCTCTGGTATTGGAGGATCACAAGCATCCAATTCAAGATGATCAATCACTTAAGCAAGAATGATTGTTGCCGTCTTCTTTAACCCTAACCACTTCTAAGCTACTTAGTCTAAAGGAACCAGTCTATGCTACTGTACCTAATGGATAAATGATCGTGTAAGTCAACAAATTCCCTTGCGAGTGTTTTAGCCACGACATTTTCTCGCAAGAACCGACTATTCGTGTAGTCAATATAAAGTTAATTCAGTACTTACTCTTGCGGCAATCGCATACCTCTCTGGTCGCCAAGCTACACGATGGGCTAAGCCTCGAAAAAAATATACACAAGACAAAGGAACGGTGAGGCTCTTAGCCGCTTGACAGAGCGCGAAGGTAAGAGCATGAACCTAAGATATCTAACTGATTAGTACGATCTTTCACGATTTTCGAGCATCGGTTTGAACTCGATACCGCCGCCATACTATTCCGAATCTACACACGTTTACGGCGCTGCCTGAACCCGAGTTACAACGGCTTCATACACAAATTACCGGCCACATCACATTCGCACATGTAGTTCACAGGGAGGCAAGTAGTTTCCTCAAATATATCACAATTGAACACCCCCACAGGAGGCTACCCAAAATATTTACAACAGAAACTCCCCTACAGCACAGACAGAGCTCATCGCGCCCTCGTTATCCTTTACTCGCGCACGGCTCTAGGCCTGAACGCAAGCGTAGGCAAAGGTGACGTACAAAGCCGCGGTACTGGCGGAGCTGTTGGAGCCGTAGCTACCGACGGGCTTAGTTGGCCTGGCCATCCTCCTCACAGTCCTCATCCTCAGCACCGGCAGGGTCCTCCTCATCAGCAGGGCACTCCTCGTCGTCGGCATCACCAGCGCCAGTGGTAGCGGAGGCCTCAGGGGCTTCGGTCACAGCGCTGGGGGCCTCGGAGACGACGGGAGCGGCAGAGGAAGCGGCAACAGCAGTGACGAGGGTGGTGGCGGCGGGCTTGGTGGCAGCAGGCTTGGTGGCAGCGGGAGAAGAAGGAGTAGCAGAGGAACCACCGCTGCCAGAGCCAGAGCCAGATCCAGAGCCAACGACAAAGTCGACGCAAGACTCGTAGGTCTGGTTGATGTTATCAGCGTCCCAGAACCACTGGAGGACGCAGTCACCGGCCTTGGTGCAGTCACCACCAAGGCTGGTGGGGAGAGTGACGCTGAAGGCAGAGTTGTTGGCTGCCATGCCAGCGTTGGAGGCGTAGTTGTCGAACTCGATCAGGGGCTGGCCGATGATGGAGTTGGACGAGGTCTTGACGACACTGACGTTGGCGTGGCCGGTGTGAGGCGCCGCAATGTTGACGTCAAAGTCGATCTTCTCTCCCAAGGCGTACTTCTGCACGCTATCCGGGCTGTCCTCGAGCAGGAAGCCCTTACAGAGCCACAGGTTGCACTTGGAGGTGTCGAACGAGTTGCCGACCACCTGCAGGATGCCCTGCACGTTGCCGTTGATGTCGGCGCTCTGCTGGTTGAAGGGCTGCTCGCCGCAGGCGGCCTTGAAGGCATCGCCGGGCTTGCGGGGGGCAGGGGTTCGGATGAAGCCGTGGGCGGCGACGAGGGGGAGGAGAGTAGCGAGGGCGGCGGCGTACTTCATGTTGGGCGAGGTTTTTGTTGTTGGTTTCTTTAAAAAGAAATTGGGTAGTTGTTTTCGTGTAGGAGTCTCGAGGACCAGATGTTTTAAAAAAGAGTGGTGGTTTGGTTTTGAATCAAGGCTCAAGAGCACACAAAGTAGAATTGATAAATTGAACGGCCGTCAAGGCTCGAAACGAAAGAGGAATGAAAGTGATGTACAAAGTACAAGAAAAGAATGGCGAAATCTGGTCCGTCGAGGTCCGTGAAAGAGAGAGGCTGAAGAGAGAGAGAGAGAGAAGATGAGCCAAAGCGACGAGCACCTCGTCGAGTTGATATACGGTCTGCCCATCGGAGCACGGTTCCTAGAACAGGGAACGCATCTCCGCTGGTGGGAGACGCTTCCCAGCCGCCGTCCTGCCCTTGCTGCGGAATCTGATACTCGACGTCTGCGGCGGTGGGCCTGGGTAGCCTCCGCAGTCAATTTCGTCGTCTTGTAACCCCGGTCTTGTAACCCCCGGTCTTGTAACCCCCGGTCTTGGGACCAGAACCGAAGGTCGGGGCCAGAACCGAAGGCCGGTGGCGGCAATGCAGCGGCCGGGGTTGGTGACTTGGAATGACAAGCGCCGGCCGGGAGTGGAGGTGAGAGTTTGGCATTGCCGTACTCGGCGTCAGTGACATTCATGAGATGTCAGTCACTCTCGAAACTGCTCCATCATCTTCTCAGAGTCAGGCCAGGAATAACTGTGTAAACACGCTGTTTGTATCCCATCGCATAAGCACACATCAGCTCATCCCGTTTGCTTCTCTGTCTCAAACCCCCACCAACCATCTCGGCATAACTTGGCCAGAGGAAACGTCCAACTGGCCCCCTTGTCCAAGAGCCAGCATGTATCCCTCAAGCGAAAGCTCACCTCGTCGCAGAACCATGGAGACACTGTCGCCAACCATGGAGACACCGTCGCCAAGCACCGACCTCACCGGAATTCGAAGCTCACGCCACATCCCAACCGAGAAGATTCGTCCGCGCTCCCTCCCCTTGCAGTCTTCCTCCCCTTGCAGTCTTCCCATCGGAGGGGTCCCACTTCGACCACCCCGGTCCTCCCGCCCAGTGTTTGGAGCCAGCGCAAGGGGCGCTAAGGCGATTGGTGGAACATCCAACGGCTGTGTTTGAGCCTCAACTTGTCGTGCCGCGCAGAGATTAAGAGGGCTCGCTACATTGTTCCGGCAAGAGACGGTCAAGGAGAGGGAGACATCGGTATAGCTAGCATTGGCCATGATGCAGGGGCATGACAATGCAAAGAAACGTATTTCATATCTTCAACTCTCGGTATTCATCTCAACTTGACTATCATTATATCATCATAGTAAACAAAAAGAAAGAGCCTCATGCGGTGATCATCCAGTCACTCAATTGGTACCCAATCCCTCAAACTCCATCCACAAAATCAAAATGGCATGATCCCCGTCTCCGACCTCAGACCCCGGTCCATCAGTGGACCCTCTCGGCCGGGTCTCGTCAAACGCTCGGCTAGGCATCCGTACTACCTATGGATTACCACTGTAAACGTTCCAAACCATGGAAAAACTATCCTGTCAAGACGAAACGGGCCCCAGACAAACGAAGCCCTGTTTCAGGATGCGCATCTTGTCCAGGGGGTGTTTTCTTCCGTAGATCCTGGCAGGTTGTTTATTCCTTGGCGCCAAGGCATGAGGGAGCCGTGCCAGGCCTGGATTCATAGACGAGATGCGATGGAGATGAGACCAGGCAGGGTGTCTGTGATTTTACCCGTGCAAAGATTTGGACTATGATCTGAGAGCAGCAAGAGTCAATGAGAGAGGCAGCTGAAGGTTCAAATGACGCGGACAAGCAGGGGAAACATATCAACACATTTATGCAACCAATCATAGACATGAATTATCATCCATTAATCCTCAATGGCTCCTCTAGTGAGCCTCGTAAAGGGGTATATCTGCACCAGGCGTGTTGAAACGCGCAGACCCAGCCCCCCGCGATCTTTATCCAACGCCCGTTGAGTCGCTACATCATCATGATCTGATCGTACCAAGAAAGAAAGAAAGAAAGAAAGCAAAAGAATCTCGGAAACAGTAAAAATCTAGATACAATTTTGAGAAACCACAAAACCCTGCCGCGATTTAGATGGGCTCGTCCCGAGGCTCGATGAGCACCTCGTTGACGGCGACGTGAGCAGGCTGGCAGACAGCGTAGACAATCGAGTTTGCAACCTCCTCGGGCGCCAAGACCTTGGCTCCTGTAGGCTCGCCGTACTTCTTGAGAGCCTCCTGATCCGTCGACATGCCCAGCAGGTCAGTCGCCACGTTTCCAGGCTGGATGGCCGTCACCCGAAGACCAGAGCCCGCCGTCTCAACCCGCAAGCTCTGCAGCGTCGCCTCGACGAAGAACTTGCTGGCCGAGTAAACACCCAGGCCAGGGAAGACCTTGCGGCCAGCATCGGAGGAAATGGCAACGATGTGGCCGCTGCCGCGAGAGAGCATGCCAGGTACCGTCGACGCCAAGCAGTGCAGCAGACCCTTGCAGTTGACATCGACGGTGCGCTCCCACTCGTCTGTCTGGATGTTGGCCATCATGGTGAAGTACATGACACCCGCGCAGCTGACAAGGATGTCGACGGGGCCCAGCTGCTCAGTGGCCTCCTTCATGAGCGACTCCACCTGTGCCTTGTTCGTCACATCCGTCTTGTGGATCAACACCTTGCCTCCGTAGACACTGATCTTCTTCTTGACGCCCTCGAGGGCTTCGGTGCGGCGAGCCGCCAGGGCGACATGTGCGCCCTCCTTGGCGAGGCCGGCAGCAACAGCCGCTCCGATTCCAGAAGAAGCACCCGTCACGACAACCACCTTGCCAGACAACCGGCCCTTCTGAACCTTCTTGGCGATGCCATTGACCTGCTCGCGTCGAGGGGGACGAGGCAACCAACCTCGTGCGTAAAAGTGGCGGGTATAGATTTCCAGGAGACCAGCGTTCATGTTGGGTCGGAAAACCTGGTACTTGTCCAGCGTTGGCTGTGTCTTGCCATCCTTGAGCACGATAACAGACTTGAGAACCTCGACGCTGGGCATACCACCGCGAAGAACGTCAACAGTGAAGGGCTCATTGCCTCCCTTCTTGGTGCCTCGCTTTTCATGCCAGAGAGCAACCCACTCATCCCACGGAAGAGGCTCGGTAGGGTAGCCGATTTTGGCTAGAGATGCAAATAGATCACTTGAAGCAACGGGAGCAGGGTCACCCAGGTGGTACAGGGTCTGCTCAGTATCACCAGTGTGGTTGGCAAGAGTAATAATAGCGTTGCTGACAAAATCCACAGGAGTCATCTCAAAGAACCATCCATCGACATCAGGGGCACGGCCGAGTTGCAGAGACTCAATTAGTATGGCGTTCATCATATCCCAAGCATTGGTCGAGCCGGAGACGCTGTGGCCGGTGATGGTGCCAGGGCGGTATACTCGGACTGGAATTCCCCGACGGCCAGCTTCGTAAACGAGTTTCTCAGCAACCCACTTGGTCTGGCCATAGCCATCCAGAAGCTTAGTAGGGACATCGTCAACATCAATAACATCATCCTCAGACCAGCCGTCAGTGGAAGGTGGAAGAACACCGTTGGTGGAAACATGATGGACAGTCGCACCGCTGCGACCAGCAAGGCGCAAAATCTCTCTTGTGCCTCCGACGTTGGCGTTTCTGAGGGCAGCATAGGGATACACCAGGTTGACCGTGGCAGCAGCGTGTACAATGACCTGCACGCGAGACGCCAGCTCGTCGAAAGCCTCGGGCGCGAGACCCAGACGCTTCCTGGCAAGGTTACCAGGCAGGATCTCCATGCGCTCGAGCAGATAATCTTCCCAGAGGCCCAGATCGATCAAGTTCTTTCGGATTCGAGACATACCGGCCGGCGCGCAGTCCTCCACGGGTTCAGGGAAGCGTACAAGACAGATGATATGAGCGTCTGTGGAATCGACCAGGGTCTTGAGGAGGAAAGCTCCCAGGTATCCAGTAACACCGGTCAACAGGATAGTGTCGGCGTCCTTGAGGGCACGCATGGTGGTGCCATTGCCCCGAATCTCCTCGGGAAGCACAGAGTCTGCAGTGAGAACAGCCGGCAGATCAGCTTGCACTGCAGCGGTGTGTCCATCACGAGCCGCCTTGACCGCCAAGAGATGTCCTTCCAAAGTAGGGGTTCCGGCCAGGGGCGCAAGAGGGACAGGGAAGCCAAATGTCTTGGAGAGTCGGCTGGCAAGGTCGGCGAGAGCCAGTGAGTGACCGCCCAGATCGAAGAAGTCGTGCTTCGGTGTGATGATATTAGCAGGCATGTTAAGAGATGCTGCCCAAAGCATGATGATGGTATCCATCTTGATCTTGATGTTGTGCTCCTTCTTCGGGGGAGCCTTGGGGGACTTCGGAGATGGAGGCGGGGGCAGTGCCTTGAGATCTGTCTTACCAGACACACCATGTGTAGGGAGCTCGTCGAGCTCAACCCAGACAGGGGGGATCATGTAGTGAGCAAGATGGGCTGAAAGAGCACGTCGAGCCACTGGGCTGTATCCGTACTCATCAATGATTGGGATGGTTCGGTCTTTAGGCTCGCCCTGCTCGGGGACGAAGTAAGCGACAATGCGCCTCTCCAAGCCCTCGCCGTGGGCAATAACTGCGCAGTCGCGAACAGCCAGATGTTTCCGGATAGCGCTCTCAACCGCACCGGGCTGAACAGTGTAGCCGCGAGTCTTGATCATACCGCCAACTCGGCCAGTAATCTCCAAAAGTCCACTGGGAAGCAGCCGCGCCAAATCACCAGTCCTGTACATGCGCGCGTCCTGCTGGTTATTGAAAGGATCCGTCTGGAATGCCTTGGCAGTGGTTTCGGGCAGGTTGAGATATCCTCGGGCCAGAAGATCACCACCGACATACAGCTCACCGCTCACACCAGGGCCGACTCTGTTACCGGCCTCATCGAGGATGTAAGTGTGTTCGGGGTCTGTGAGAGGGCCAACAGGGCAGACTCGGGTGTCAAAGTCGATGAAAGTCCTGATATCACCAACGGCAGTCTCGTGCGTCTCGCTAGCGCTGTAGACGTTAAGCAGACGGGTATTGGGGAGAGCGTCCATGGCGCGACGGCAGAGATCGGTGGTGACGACCTCGCCGTTCAGCCACAGCGAGCGAAGATGTGGTAGACGCTCGCCAAGCTTAGGGTGTCGAGACAGAACTGTAGCCAGAAGCGTGGGGGTCATGAGGGTGTCGGTGATGCGCCATGTTGAGAGCAGATCAACAAGAGCAACGGGATCATAGCTGGCGTGGTCGGGGATGGCGACTGTGGTGGCACCTCGCAGCAGGGGCCGAAGCATCTCCCAGATGAAGAAGACATTGCAAGCTACCCTGTCACCGGGTTTGAGGTCGCTGACGCCGAATCGCAAGTCGTATGAGCGAATGGCGGCTCTGTGGGGGTTCATGATACCCTTGGGCTGTCCTGTGGTACCAGAAGAGTAAGAGACGAAAGCGAGTCTCTCAACATCATCATCCTCGGGCAACGGGCGTCTTTCATCCAGGTGCGGTGAAGATTCTCCTCTGGCATCCTTGTCGGGGCTGTCGACGACAATGACGGGAACGTCGGACCTGATGTGGCTGGAGTGCTCAACCTGGGTCAGGATGACAGTTGGCTTTGCATCCTCAATGACATCTCGTAGAAGACCTGGAGGATAGGCAACCTCGAGGACAAGAAAAGCGCCGCCAGCTCGGAGGGCAGCGAGAGAAGCGATGAGATTATCAGCACTTCGGCCCATCAGTACACCGACGAGATCATCGCGACCGACACCGTGGTCACGCAATCGCTCAGCCAGAGCCCAGGTCTCTCTGTCGAGCTCGGCATAAGTAAGCGATCTCTTCTCATCCTCGAGGGCCACAGCATCTGGCGTGGCTGCCGCCTGTTGCTCGAACAGGGCGGCCAAATCCTTGTTGGTATCGATGATTGTCATGATCCCAGACGTTGCTTCGGTATCAAAAGGACAAGAGGAGGAGGTGTGAAGTGTCGACGGGCAGTTGTAAGTTTTGAGAAGAGAGCGGTGGGTGGGTCACGCGACCAGTCTCCAGAGATGTCGGTGACGGGGAAGGACGGGTCCGGCAATACTCCGTACTACTTGGATCCAATGGATCCCAGCAAAACAGTTGGTTAATTAATGTGCGGACAGGCGGAGGCCTTTGGTGGTTCGAGAAGCCAAAGCTGGGTTAGTCTATGCAGTAGGTATTGAGAGACAGATGCCAGGCTAGAATTGAAGCAAAGGTTGACTAAGAGTAAGAGAATGAACTGGCTTTTTTTTTTTGATAGTACAAAAATTGCGTCTCAAACGGTTCCCATTGCTCTCGCGGGGTCAATGGCGGGATAGAGGCGTCTTTTGACTCTGGGTCCGAGTTTTATCTTGTCTCCACCAACTAACTACCTACAGTATAATATCAAATGCGCTCCCCAGATTGCATAACATTAACCAGTCCGGCCTCTTTACAAGTCCCGGTTCGCAAAGCATTGGGCGTCAGAACAAGTTTCATTCCCGTAAACCTGTGCATCCTTCAGGGCAATGCTGAATTGCCATGCCCCCACGTCCAGAACTGGCGGTCGATGATTGGGCTGATGCTGAGCCGCCACCAGAACCATACCGCCAAACCTAGGCCCCGATTAGGTTTAGCTGCCCGCCAGCTTTACGGGGGCGAGGGGGGGGTCCCATCGTGTCCCTGGAGAAGGCTACTTTTAGCATCCATGTTTAAAGAGTGAGTTGGGAACCTTTGTATGTTGTATCTGTGTAACGCCAGGGGTAAGAAGATGATGCGTTTTTTCTTTTTCTTTTTCTGTGGATGGCTGTATATCGTCTAGAAAATACGTTGACGACAAGTCAAGAGTTGCGGATCCTTGTCCGTCACGCAGTGAAACAGCCTCTCGACCAGACAGCTGGGCCACTTTCACGTGCTTTGCTTGACAGCCGTCATTGTTCCCTTAGCGTGTATCCTTGCGTGCCAATTGGAAGCTCCCAATGCGGGCTGAATGACAGCTTTTCCTTTTCAGGTGCTAAATTCTGTAGGGTAACTCCCCATGTACATCGGCTTCCAGTCCCGATCACCATGCTTCCATTATCATGACATGTATCTACTCACAGTCCAGAACGTGTCCATGGGATATCTGTGCCGTGTTCTTGGAGCCAGCCTCTTACAAGACTCGGTCAAGACTGGTATATGCACAAGTCATCAGCTCCGAAGACCCAGCGTCAGTGGGCATCTGCGGGATTAAACTCTTTACCGTTCTGGCCATGTCTCACGCGAGGAGGGTGGGAAGACAAGATATGGCTCGGATCTCGCGAGTCTTCAAGGACCATCGAGTCTTCGAGGACCACCCATTGTCTGGATGATGCTGCCTTTTCCCCTTTTGCTGACCGAGGTCGATATCCAACCGCTCTCGTCGGTCAGCTGCCAGCTCATCGAGTCCCCCCATACTGCGCAGAAAATCATAAAACCAAGGGGCAGAAAAAGCCAATCGCATCATAATTCCCATGATTCTTCATCATGCTGATTGGCGCCGACGACCCGAAGCACATGGGGGTCGGCTCATCGCCACCGCCGTCGCGCATTGCCTCTTTCATCGTCGCGCATACGCTATGCGGGCAGTCGGGAGCATGTCCTTGGAGAGCCGACGAATCAACGCACCTCTAAAGAGCTTGTCTGTGCCCGAATGTGTCCCTGAATCGATCTGCCGGGGATTTCCCAAACAGGCAGATGATATGAGAACTTGATCCTTGCCCACCCATGTTGAATTGAGTGCCCTGAACTGCGCCGCTGGACCTCGGCCACTTCGTTATTTCTGTCTGCGCCTTTACGAGCACTGACGAGACGTAACAATCCCCCCTGAGTATTCCACAGAGCACAATCAATCACTCTTGGAGACAGTAGGTTTCTCTTATATAGTCCACAAACCAATGTCCTTTTTGAAGAGCTTGTTCGTTTCACGGAAAGGCGTCCCAATGCGTCTCTGCCTCGTCGAGTCCTTCCTGAATGAGCCAGCAATATGGGACCTCTCATATGACACCGCCGTAAGTAGCCCGTTTAAGCCCAAATAAAAAGGTAGAATTGAAATACTCTCAGAGCCCCCTGATGCTTCTGCCCATCCATTTCTCACTTTGATGGCCAACAAATCACCTTGCACCTGCGTACCCTTTCACCGTACGGCCACATTGAGAATACGATGACCAGACCGACTCATTCAGACGAACGCAACTTCAAACTTGGAAAAAGACACGATACCTGGACTTGAGCCGCGTACTATTGCAGGATGACTGCTCTTAAGTGGATGAGACACCCACGAACTCAGCCTCTAAAGAGGCACCGTGGCGGCCCACGAAAGCTCCTCAGACTGCCACCAAGCGGTGCGGCATACCAACGACCGACCCTGGCCTCAGAAGGACGACGAGTGCTTGAAAGCTCATCTTTAATAATGCTACAAGGGCTAAGCAAATTGCCTCTACTAAACTTGCACAGCTTCTTAGTATAAGAATCTTAGGCTTCTCAGCAACAAGAAACCCGAGTTCACACAAATCACCACGGCGCCAAGATTAATTGATCGATCTAAGGGTATCATGACGTCTTATTACGACTATTACAACTATGCTCCAAAACCATCAATACTTTTTCATTCCCAAAACTCCAAATTCAACTCATTACAGGTGCTGTCGTCCCTTGACCAGATCCACCTCGGCAAGCGGCACAACCTTGGTGCGGCAGATGGCCTTGTGCCCGACGTACAGGACAACAAAGACAATCACGCTGATGTAGTTTGAGAAGAAGTCACCAGTGCTCCACTTGATGAAGGCGGTGAAGCCGCTGGTGATGGTGATGAGCGCGAAGAAGAAGGCGCCATAGTACGACAGGTAGGGCTGCAGCGGGGCGATGAAGGGCAGCTCGCCGCGGTCCATGCCCTGGAGGCTCATCGCCTTCTGGAAGCGGATGTGGGAGACGTTGATGCAGACCCAGGTGATGAGGCACGAGGTGGTGCTGACGTTGAGCAGCCAGTTGAAGGCCTCTGCACCGCCCGAGGAGAGGTTGATGAAGGCGAGCAGTCCGATGAGGGAGCAGGCACCGACGGCGTAGTAAGGTGTTCCGAACTTATTGGTGCGCTTCATGAAGGGGGGAGCGAGGCCGTCGTCAGCCAGGGCCATCATAATGCGGCTGCTGGAGTAGACGTTGGAGTTGGCGGCGGAGAGGACGGCTGTGAGGAGGACAGCGTTGATGATGTCAGGGAGGACACGCACGCCAGCACGCTTGGCGATAATGACGAGGGGCGATGCAGAGGCATTCTGGGCGCCGTTGGTGAGATTAGGGTCAGTTGAGGGCACGTTGAGACCGATGAAGAGGACGGTGGCAGTGAAGAGGCCAAAGATGCCCCAGAAGGTCCAGCGAATAGCCTGAGGGATCGCCTTGCGAGGGTTGGCCGTCTCACCAGCACCGACACCGACGAGCTCGGTGCCCTGGTAACTGAACGAGGCAGTAACGAGGACAGCCCAGAAGCCAACAAACTTGCCCGTGGCACCCTCGATATCCATGTGAGCGTTGAAAGCACCGGGGTTCTTCCAGTACTCGAAGCCAATGTACCCCTCCTTGCCGACACCCGCATTGATGCAGATGGAGAATATGATGAAGCCAACGATGGTGACGACCTTGATCATGGAGAACCACATCTCCACCTCACCGAACCAGCGGATAGGGAGGAAGTTGAGAGCCGTGAAGATGAACCAGAATACGGCAATCCAGATGGCGATGCTGAGGCTGTCGTTCCAATACTGAATAATCACACCGGCGGCGTTCAGCTCCAGGGCAAATGTGGTGCACCAACTGAACCAGTACAGCCAACCCATGGCAAAGCCCAGGGTAGGGTCGACGAAGCGAGCCGCGTACGAGGTGAAAGAACCGGCGACAGGGATGTATGAAGCCATCTCGCCTAGGCTGACCATGACCGAGTAGACGATGGAGCCCACGAACAAGAAGGCGATGAGGAGAGAGACGGGGCCAGCCTTGACGAGGGCAGGGCCGGTACCCAGGAAGAGACCAGTACCAATGGTGCCGCCGATAGCGATGAACTGGAGGTGGCGAGAGCTCATGCCTCGCTCGAGGCCGCTATCACCAGTCTCGACATCCTCCTTGAGCCCAGAGTGCTTCTTCTCGTTGCTCACCCGAGGCGACTTTTCGTCGGCCGATGAATCGACGAGCATGGTTGCGGTTTCGGAGGGGTCGCTCAGGTAAGGCTGATGGCTGACGAGCAAGTGAGCAGTCGAGAGAGGATAGGACGACAGTATCAGCCGAGGCAAGGCCTGACAGTAAAACGCGGAAGCGAGACGCGGCTCGAGAGAGAGATGCTCAAAGGATGACACAACTGGACACGGAAAAGCAAACCGAAGCTGAGGAGAGGAAGACGCGACAGAGCATGGGAGAACAAGCACCAAGTGGGCTAGGGAGTCGTGTTATGTAAAAATATGAGAGCTCGCCTCGACGCCTGTTAACTCATCTCCATCGCGGGCCGGGCTCCATCATGGGCCCATTGTGCAAAATTCTCTCCACGGGTGATGGATGGGGGAACCAACCGAGGGGGCCAGAGCTTGGATCGAGGATGGATGGACGGGTAGACGGGACGGATGCTGGTGTGTGTGTGGCAGCCGTGGCTGTGGCTACCAAATTTTTCCATGGTTTGCCCCCATTATCTCGAGCTCATGATGATCCCCGGCAACCGGCGACTATCGCCATGGAATTCATTCATGGATGGTTTAGGTTCCTGTCTGCCATCGCTACCCGGCCGCCGCTAAGAAAAATCGAATGCGCCAGGGGTGCCACTCTAAAATCTAGCGCCCAATGGCCTGTAGCAGCCGCCAGGGCATAGGGCGCTGTCGCGGTTGTGGCACGGCTTGTCCGCTGCAAAGGTGAGGCTCAGGGCCCTAGACGGCCAATCGGCATGAGCCGCTGCGGCCAAGAAGTGGAAAGATTTTGCACGAGGGTGGGTGCCATGCGAACGGGCTTCCATGGCTTGTTCCATGCAGGCAGCTAGCTGCAGCAGAAAACAGCACACCATCAGCAACCGTGATATGATATGGGGGCTACGATTTGTCTGTCAGATAACATAACTCGTGCTCGCGTGCTCGAGTCCTTATTGCCATGCCAAGCTCTCAATTGCCGCATCTTCTTCCCTTGGTGGCGCTCACCTCGCCTCCCACGTCAACGGTCAACCTCTAATCTCCGAGGCAACAACCTCCAAGGCAACAACCTCCGAGGCAAAGAGCTGAATGACTCCTCGTCAAGCCGAGTCAGCAACAGCTATCTACTCCATTATCGGAGAGGCCGTCCCGACTTCGGACTGGATACGTCGTAGACGTAGTAGAGGAGCCCGACAGGGGAAGGGACAGGAAGAATAACCCGCTGCCTTAATAATTAGCTTCGATCTGAAGTGACTGGATCCCGCATGTCTCGCCTCAATCAGAGTTGGGGGTGATGAGGGGTCAAGAGGAGAACCTGGTCTTCTACCGTATCTAAAAGGTTTGGGGACTCTGTGTTCTTATTTCTATTACGTACCTTGTGTACTTGATCTCGGCCTGGACATTCACCTTTTACATCACACATGACGGGGTTCGTGGATGGGCCATCTTGATGGGAACTCTCCCTGCCCTGCCCTCAGGAACGGGCCGGGATGCTTCATCCTTGTTGTTCCGGGCCGACAACGGATAGCAGAAGACTCAGACGAGAGAAATAGAGACGAAGCTATCCGACGTGAAGAGATTGGAGTCGTCTGGGCTTCGCCAGACCATCTGTTGAGCCCCTTCAATCGGATACAAGCCCGGTCTCGCCCGCCAGTAAGCGTCTGCATTCTTGGCACTCACAGACCATTCATTGTTTGTCGCGTGAGACTCTGCGCCATAAGAAACACCCCACATGGACACCTCCACACCAAAAATATGAGATGCTCCCGTTTTATCCCCATGGCGGGCCCTTCATGGTTCGACAATCTCGCCTCGCCCCTCGATGACGACACGGACTGGTTGGTTCCCACTAGCGACTTGACTAATTCGTTGCGTTTGGGTCGTGTAATAAATTTTGCTGTCAGCTTTCTCTCACATAAACCTCTTAGCTGACTTGTTCATCTGTGACTGCGATAGGAATATTAGATCCGGGAGATGTCCCCGTCAGGCCTTGATGAACTTATTGTTGCAGAGTTTTTGTTGGTCTCATGGTTGGGCACTCATATCGTCCGTTTTACTCATGCTTGAGTCCGATAGGTTCACGGCCATTGCCTTGACTGGCAGCAGATGCTACGTACCAACGCAAACACCACAAACCGCTACCTATCCTCCCCCGATGAGCTTCTCTATTGGGATTGTTCTGCCGTGCAAGGAACTTGGTAGTCGAAGCGACCCGACTGCCTGCATACAAAGTCCATGCGTCCCAGACTTCAAGGATGCTCAGACCAGAGCCTTGCACCACTAATGGACTGCAGCCGACAAAGCCAGTGGACCAAGAGAACACGCGACCAGCCAAGCATCCGGGGAGCAATTCCAAGCATGGTGCCTCGGTGTGGTCATCAATAAGACGGCAAAGTTGCCTTGACACCTGACAATTTGGTGGCCTCGACCATCACAGCCAGCAGTCTTGTTCCTGGCATGGATCCTAGGATGAGTGGCTGAATCCACCGACGTTATTCCCGGAGTTTGATCCTCACTGATGTGTTAATCCCAGGCCCGGGCACCAGCAAACGCTTCGTTCTGTGGCTGCTGCAGCCACAACCGATGGGGAAAGGATGAAGTCATCCTCTCGGGCTGACCCCTCGGATAATCTTAGTTACCCCTGGGGCTATTTTGTTACTAATGGTCTGTCTACTGGCTGTAGAATGGATCTCAGGCTGCTAATCTCAGTCTAGTGTTTGACGTGATGGATCTCGCCTGTGTTTGTACTCTGGTGAACGAATACCTTGACCCACGATCTTAGGCGAGCTGCATTGGTCAAGAGCACAAACAAACTCTGGACCTGCTGTGTCGTGCATCATGGCCAAATGATAGTGAGATTCCCTTCATCATCAACTACCGGTACTTGTCCGATCAGGAGGAGATTGGCGCTCGGCAGGTCGGCACCAGACGAGCATTAGTGGCGTCTTAGCATCCCTCGGCCGCGAGCATCGAGCGCATCAGTTCAGCTGCCCAGGCCTCGAAGCTGGGGGACCTGCTTTATTCAAGGCCTCTGATTCGGTAGACGGCACCTGCTGTAGGTGGGCTAAACCCGATCTTGTTACAGCCGTCGGGTCGCATTTTAGGGTAATTGCCGTGCTCAAAGCTGGCGTCTCAATGACCTCATCGAGTTGGGCTAAGCTGTGGAATGTCTTGAACTAGGGAGCAACCAGACCAGAGAAGACCCCCCGCTTGCGAATTGTTTTCGAGGCCATGATGTTTTCTGAAACTACATAGTTTTACTTTTTGTTTCTAGTCCAGAGGGTGTCGCGACTTGGAACCTGCAACCGTCGACGATTCAACCCTTCACATCCCTGCGCCGATCGTCTTGATACCCTCCCTGCCAGGGCCTGCAACAATCTCGCCGCCATCATGGGCGAAGCCGATAATTACTACAACCCGAATCAACAACAGCCCTACTCCAATGGTGGCTCTCAACAACAATATCAACCCCAGCCGCCGCCCCCAACTCATCCTCAGCAGCAGCAGCAACAGCCATACCAACCAGGGCCACCTCAGAATGGAAACGGCCAGATGCCCGCCCAGGGCTACGACGGCGAGAAGGGCTCGTTCGAGCAGCAGTTCAAGATTGCCAAGCCCAAGTACAATGATCTCTGGGCAGGCATCCTCCTGATCTGCGTCTTCATCGGCTACGTCGTCGTCTCTGGCCTCGCTCTCCAAGGCTACGCCGCCAACCGTGGCAATGCCGGCACTGGCATCTACGGCAACCGCAACGACTTTTCTCTCAACACGAGCACCATCATCCTCTTCATGTTTGTCCTCGTCGTCGCCTTTGTCCTCTCCCTCGCATACATCTGGCTCGCTCGCATTTTTCCGAAGCAGTTCATCTGGGTGACGGGCATTCTCAATGTCTGCTGGGCAATCGGGACTGCCATCTTCTACCTCTGGCGTAAATACTGGTCTGCTGGCATCGTCTTCCTCATCTTTGGCCTGTTTCTCGCCTTCTGCTTCTGGACATGGATCTCGCGAATTCCCTTTTCGGCTCTTATGCTTCGGACCACCATTGATGTGAGCAAGAAGTTCGGCCACGTCTATCTCACCAGCCTGATCGGCGGTCTAATTGCTACCGCTTTTGCCGCCTGGTACTCCATCACTCTCGTCGCCGTTTACGTCAAGTACCAGCCCGCCGACAACAATCCCTCCTGCAGAGATGGCGGCTGCGGCAAGGGCAAGGTCATTGGTCTGCTCGTGTTTATCACCTTTGCCATGTATTGGATCTCCGAGTGGCTCAAGAACACGATTCACACGACAATCGCCGGCGTCTACGGGTCTTGGTACTTTTGCCCACACAACTTCCCCAAGGATGCCACGCGCGCTTCCGCCAAACGAGCCTTGACATATAGCTTTGGATCTATCAGTTTGGGTAGCTTGCTGGTTGCCATTGTTCAGTTCCTCCGCCAGCTCTGCAACGCCGCCCGCAATCAGCAGGGCGCGGATGGCAGCTTTGTTGGATACGCCCTCTTCTGTGTCTTTAGTTGTTTGCTGGGTCTTCTGGAGTGGGCTGTCGAGTTCCTCAACCGATATGCCTTCTGTCACATTGCCTTGTATGGTAAGCCGTACTTTGCGGCTGCCAAAGACACCTGGAAGATGATCAAGGACCGTGGCATTGATGCCCTGATCAATGTGAGTTGTATACCCCCCGGGCCAGACTTTGTTGCTAACATGTCATGTGCAGGACTGCCTCATCGGACCCGTCCTCTCGTTCGGGGCCCTGTTCATCGCCTACGCCTGCACTCTCCTCGCCTATCTCTACCTCTACTTTACCGATCCCGCCTACAACCGCGATGGCGCCTACACGCCCGTCGTCATGGCTTTCTCCTTCCTCATCGGCTTCCAGATCGCAAACGTCTTTACCACGCCCATCTCGAGCGGCGTCGATACCATCTTTGTTGCTGCTGCCTGGGATCCCCAGGTCATGTGGCGCGACCACCCTGAGCTGTACAACGAGATGGTCAGGGTGTATCCCAAGGTGCAGCAGGTTATCCGTGACCGTTGAGTCTTTGATGCTTGAAAGATACCACAAAATGTTCTGGTAGGGACTATGCTCCCTGGGTTAGGAAGAAGATGGTGTCTCGCATGTTTCCTGTTCTAGCGAGGTCTCACACCGCGCTGAAAATGTCCATAATGATACAACGCCTTAATCAAATAACACCTTACTATGTCCTCTACACTGTTGCTTGCTTCTTGACCCAATCTCAATGGAGGAAACACAGCACTTGTCGTTGTTTGTGTAGACAGAGAGAGCAGAGAATCATCAACAGGTCTGTCGAATTGAGCATCGAAATGAATGAAGGTGGTATTTACACAAGAAAGCAATCACATGCCCATCCTACAGATCCCTTGCGGTTATCCAAACGCCAATATCCCCAACACCAAAAGAATCCCTAGTAATGCATACAACAGAGATCAACCATGCACTCATCGCCTCGGCTCTCCAGCCTTACCAAGCCTCTCCCTCGCCGCCTCAACAACACTCTTCCGCAGCGCCGGCCCTTCTACACCCTCGTCGCCGCCATCAGTCTCGCCGCCGTCCTTGACCGGCATAACGGCCCATCTCCTCGCAGACCCTTGCATCCCCGCCCAGAGATCAGTCGGCAGAAACTCGCCGACGTCCTGGCGGAACGTGTCGCGGGACACACGGTCCCCCTCGAGCAGCTTGTCGACGTTTTCCTGGGCCTTGCGCCAGATGCTCCGCACGCGATCGTCCACTGCGCGACGACGCTCAACCTCGAGGATGAGACTGTCGTAAGCGCTCGCGTAGCGCTCGTAAAAGTCCCTGAGCTCCCGCATTTCCTCAAGCTTGCCAAAGACGCCCTCTTTCTCTATATCCCACCGCGTCTTGAAGTCTCCCTCGGCTGCAAGGTAATCCGCGAGCCGGTCGCCAATCTCACCCAGCATGGCATACGCCTCCAGCATGCTCGAGTATGCCTTCCTTGAAGTCTCATGCTGCTCCTGCAGCACAGTGTATTCTTGCTCCATGGCCGTGAGGCGTTCTTGGATCTCCTGAACTACGTCGTCCACCTCCCCGGCGTCTTGGACAACGACCTTGAGCATCTCGGCTCGGTCTTTGGCCGTCTTTGGCTCGAGGTGGGAGACGTTGGACTCTTGCTCAGCGATGACGCCTGAAATGGAGACGCCGTCACTGCCCTGGGACTGTGTAGCCTCAGCGGCCCTTCGTCGGGCGAGGGCAACGGCACCCTCCGTGGTTCGAATCGCGGTAACGCACATGTCGAAGTGGTGGGTCAATGAAACCAGCAATTGCGCCATATTGGCTGAGTGGTCAACCAAGCTCTCGAGGAGGTCGCCTGTGGGCGGATTCGTTCCATCACTCGCGTCGCGTGATAGGCTTGGGGCGTCGACGATGACCTTCTTAAGGTTGCGAATGTCGGTATCGAAGCGGAGCAAGTCTCCATCAAAGGACTGTTGGATGCTCTACTCTGAGTCAGCAAGGGATTGTGATGGCCTCTGATGGGTCATGTTACCTGGAGCTCTTGGATGCTCTTCTTCATCGCCTCGCGCATGCCATGCACGCCCCCCTCGTCGATGAAGTCGACGAGATTCCGTCTCTCCTCGCCCTTGGGTCGAAAGACACTCTCGACGATAGTCTCTCGGAGCAGCATCATTGTGCGCTCCAAATCGCTGTCAACCAAATCCATCGACTTGACCAACTTCTTGAAGTCCTTCTTTCCCCAATCGTAGGTGTTTTGTAGACTCCTCCGCACTCGGACGAGGATCGCAGCCTGGTCCAGTATTGATGTTCGTAGAAAGCCAGCCTGGGCTGCTAGGATGGCGACATCTTCGTGGGACTGTCGAGCTGCGGTCGCGATATCGTTGGCGCGTAGAACGAGAGTCATGGAAGAGAGAGAGCGCTTCGCGACGAGGAGATGATTGACGAGAGTATCGACAGAGATAGAGATGGCGGACGGATCGGGGTTGGCATCATCGTCGCGGGTGATGGATCGCGAGCGGGAATTTGACTGACGAGAGTGGGAGTTTGAGTGTGAGTGTGGATGCGAGTTCCTGGATGAGGTTCCCGAAGAGCCGTGGCTACGGCGCAACGAAGTAGCTGATGAGGACGCCATGGTCGTAGACTCAGAGAAGTAGATGATGTTGAGAAATAGCTCCCATGGCTACATGATGGGAAACAAGTTGAAAGATGAACAAGAGAAGAGAAGAGGAGAGAAAGTAAACGAGGTGAAAGTGAAGGATGATGCGAGATGGACGCGAGACGAGAGCTTGATGGGCGAGCCTGGGCGATGACGGAAGCTTATCGCAGCCTCCGTTATCGCTCTGTAGCCTGTACAGTACCTAGAGTCCGTACGGATAGCTGGAGCGCTTAGGTGCCTTAGCACACAGTACGGTACAAACAGCACACAGCAGGCAGCTGACGCAGTCTTCCACTCTAATCAGTCACACCCCGGTTATAGTACGGATCCAGCGTCCAGTGTTTTAGTCTGGCGATGTTTCAGCCCCGCCTGTGCGTCCCCTGTTTGCAACTGGATTTCCAGTGGCCGGGCACATGGAAAGGTTCGGTTCCACTGACTCTCGCGCCGCCATTTGTGCCGCTTCTGTCGAAACATGTCACGCACAGCATCTCACTGTACTGTCAAGCAAAATTTATTATGACAACATCAAGCTATTGTACTGAGCAGTCTTGATTGGATAGTGTCAACTAGTCAACTCGGTCGGTAAGGTCTGTAGTTCGTGTCTTCGTTCCTAATATAAATCCCATCCATTGCGCCCTCCGAACGCATCCAAAGCAGAACAGATCATGTTGTTGTTGTTGTTGTCAAATCACCCCCAATCCCGTGTACTCTTGGGGTCTGGTATATCGCTCCTATCTAAAGTCTCATCTAGAACGCTCTCTCGAAATGCAGTCTTGTGTATGCCTCCTCCTCACTGCCTGGAAGGGGGATGCTCCAGTCGGCGGTCAAACTCATACGGCGTTGGCGCTGGCGAGTTCATCCTTGTTGTATCCGCAGAGTCGATGTGAAAGTAGCTCCTGATGGATGAATTCCTCTCTCCGGACGTGGTCACGTCTTCGATGATTCCGCCGTCCTTGCGGATCACAGGAGGATAAAGCTTGTTTTCATCACCCATCTTGTTCTTGTCTGCGTCTTTGTCGTCTCCGGCTCGGACACCGCCGGCGTTGGACTGGGCGTTGTCGAGATCAGCTGCCCCCTTCTCGCCCATGCCTCCCTCCAGGAGCTCACCGCCCTCCATGACGGTGCGGAGCTCCAGGGCTTCGTCCTTGGAGTAGACCCGGATGCCCACGATGCAGATGGCGTTCCAGGGGTCGGGCATCCGTTCCTCCTCAGAGTCGTAGTCGTCCTGGGCTGCAGGCTGATTCGCTTGGGTGAGTCGAGGCTTTCGAACCATATCATCACTGCTGTACAGCGCCTCCCAGTCCTCGACGGGAGAGTCTGAAGACTCGCCCGCAGATTCGTAAGCAGGTCGACGTCGAACTGGCAGCGGCTCCTCTTCCACAGGAGCTGGCGGAGGTCCACTGACAGGCGGCACCTCTTGCTTCTCCTCTGCATCAATGGCCGTCGAGTCCACAGTCTTGGGAGTAAACTGCGGCGAGCCGGTCGAAACCGAAATCACAGAATCATCGTGATCCTTGACTTGTGCCTCATTCTTGTCGGAATCCTTGCCATCCCTGTCAACCATGACAGGCTCGTCCTTGTCGGCCTCCTTGGCATCGGCAGCCTTCTCTTCGGACCCGGTGTCATTGGTGTCCTTGTCCTTGGTAGGCTTCTCGTCCGAAGATTCGTCATCAGCCTCCTCGGCCTTCTTCTCTGCTTCAGCCTTCGCGAACTTCTCCTTCTTCATCTGCTCCCTCTCGGCCCTGACCTTGTCGTTGAACTCCGCGTCGAGTCGAGACTGCTCAGCCTCCCAGGCATCGCGACGGCGCTGTCTCTTGTCGGCGTTCTTCTGGCTCTGCTTCTTGCCAACGTCGCGGTTCACGTGGCGCTTCTCCCACATGTGGCGACGCTCCTTTTGCCGGCATCCAGAAGCCTTCTTCTGGTCCTTCTTCTGGCGCAGCTTGTTCACCCTGTCCATGTGATCCCAGGCCTTGCTGTGTGCCAGGTCATAGGCGTAGCCGACCTGCCCGAGCTTCTCGTTCTCAATCCTCCCCGAGCACTCCCGCTTTACCACCTCTTCAACGGACTGGGCTGTGGAGTCTCTCTCACCAGTCACCTTCAGGTAAGCAACATAGTTTCCAGAAGGCAGGTCAGGCAGCTCCACAGACACCGACCGCTCCATGAGATAGTTGCCGTGGGACCGGACGATATAGTCCTCGGCGTTGGGACTATCTTCGTGGTGCAGTCGGAAATGCAGACGGAACGAGTACTGACCATGGAGACCCTTGAAGTAACGCCCATCAAGCTGTGAGAGCACAAGAACAAGGGGCGAGTCCTTGGTTAGCTTGATATGGAACTTTTCATGGTACTCTGCCTTCCATGGAACGTCGACGCCAATCCAGCGCTGACAGCATCGCCAGTCACGGTCTCGGAACAGGCGAGTACGGTCGAAGTGAGAGTATTTGCGGATGAGATCCTCGTACGAGATCCAGAAGACAGAGTCGCCGCCAAACTTGTGGCCGAGCTCCTCTTGAACCTCTGTCGTCCACTCCTTAGAGCCATCGCTCCAAGCTCCCTCCCAGATACCCTTGCGAACCTTGCCCCAAGGATTGCGAAGCTTAACCAGGCGCTGACCGCACTTGAGCGTACGCGCCTCCATGACAACGTAGGCATGGCCCTCGGAAATGCCGTTGCGCTCACCATAGCCATGCTCCAACAAGCCAGTCGAGGCACCGAAAAGGAACTCATCGTTCACTCTCGACATCTCGTTATCCCAGAACTCATCAATATCGAGAATGTCAGAGGTCAACAGCTCGGTGGTGACGCCACCAGAGAGATCCTCCAGGCCCTCACCGATCCAGCCACCTGCCAGGGACGCATAATCGCCGTGCGCCTTGGCATAGGCCTTCTCGATGAGAGGGACCCAGGTCTCGTTCTGATCCTTGCACTGAGCAAAGAAGAGGGCTTTGGATCCGGTCTGATAAGTCTTTCGGTACACATTCTCAACATCCTCGCGGTCGATCTGTTGCAAGAGATCTCGCTGCATACTGGGAGAGTCCCAGCATGGCGACTTGAGGTAGAGCTTGTCGTCAATAATGGAGTAGATCCACTCTCCGTCTCTGTAGAAAACAAAGCCGTAGATGCCGATCTTGGTGTCGTAGGCGACGCAAATACGCCGGAGACCCTCTTGAATGTTGGCGAGAGCGGTCAGACCAGCCATGATCCAGCAGTCGCCCAGACTTCCCTGCTTGATGTCACCACCATTCACTTCTTTCATGAAGGTGGGCTTCTCAAAGATCTCGTGGACACGCTTAACAGCCTTGGGAACAGAAGCCTTGGAGCTCAGAAGTGTCGTTCTATTTAGCTCAAACTTTTGTGTACCGAGGTTGTTCAGGCAATGTCCCTTTTCATACTTGAGGTCCCAGTCCTAATTAAAGAATTAGTGGCGGATACAAGGGAGCAATGATTCGTTGAACTTACCAAGTCCCAACCAGGATCCCGATAACGCATATTCACTCGCTTGCACTCCTTGATAATCTTTTCGACCTTTCGTTGACACTCATCGGCGGCGCGCTCGTATCCAGCCGACAGCAGTTCATTGGACTGGTAGGCGGCTGGAGGTTGGACGGGGTCGAAGGGGAGGACCGCCAGGGCCTTGTGAAACCTGCGCTTGGAGAATTTCTTCCAGATGCGGTTTATGGACTTTTGAGGCGGCAGCTTCTTCTTCTTCTTCTTCTTTTGGTCATTGTTATTGGTGGTGGTGGGTTGCACGCGAGGCCGACGAGGGTCGTCCGACTCCTCTGACGAACTATAGCCGTGCATGTTGCAGACCGAGCGTAATTAATGAATGAGAAAGGTGGGTAAAAGGGTTTCTTTAAGGTAAGAGTGAGTAGTGGGAGAGATGAATGGAAACGATTCGTCTCAAAATACAAACAATCGGAATCAGATGACAGCGAGAGTTGTTGAGAGGCTCGACTGGACTTGGATCCAAGGCCTCAAGCAAGAACAAGCAACACGCCCAACTGGATGCAATTAAAGGATGAGAGAATGTGGTTAAGGAACCGAGATCCCGTAGCTTTGGGGAAATCGGAAGAGGAATAAAGGGGCGCGAGCTCGGAGGGAAGGACGTTCTATATACCAGGAGTCATTTGGCTTGACGAGTCTTGACAAGTGCGAATGGTCCGCCACCCAGTCCACGACGACACTGTATCCGTAGGATAAGCCAGACCTAAGTTAAGTTGCGTATCTGTACAGCCCTGCAGCTACACCGACATTGGAGGCTACAGCGAGCCTCGTCCCTTCTTTGGCAAGCTATTGATGGACGTCTCGAATCGCACCATTGGCGCACGGCGCACTTGGTGGGCCGAGCTGGTTCGATGCCGTGTAAGATGGCGGAGAAGGGCAAGCCAGGGTCCTCTTGGCGAGCTGCGTCCCCGGAACTAGGAACTGAACTGTAATAACGAGTGCCCTGACATGTTTGTACTCGGCATCCGTACCCCGTACATCCAGGTACCTCTTCAGGGGACCATGCTGGCTTGGCCCAGCAATTTCATGTTGAGGCGGAAAGCTCGTTTAATTCCGACATGGGATAGCTTGCAGGACATTCGCCCTTCTGTCTGCTCTGTCACAACGCGGCAGATATCACGTCCAGGCCCTCATCCTCATACTGTGCTGGAAAACGCCTTGGTCTGAGGGCTCTGAGGATGCTTGCCCACCATGTGGCCTGGCAATTGGAACAAGCCCTTCACAGGAGGCTAAGCCTTCGCAGGAGGCTAAGCTGACGGTTTCCATCAGAAGGCGGACAACCCGAAGCCCGGTGGGAGCCAAAATCGCATCTTCCAGAGACAACTTTTCGTGACATGACGGCGAGGCAACGAGGACCCTTCTTTCTTTGACAAATGCCTTTCATCTTGCCATGCGCTATCGCAATTGCCTCCATCCCCCGCCGTTCCGGTTCGCTCGGCCGGCCAGGCCAGACCAGACTCCTGAGTCGTTGACTGACAACCTAGCGTTGACTGACAACCTAGAAGGGGGATGTGGGTCCTAAATTTTAGGGGTCCTAAGTTACTGTATGTAAGGGTTCTGGAGAGGTACTTTGACGAGGCAAACAGTGCGGGGCCAGGGACGGCATTGCTGAGGCTGCAGCCCCGGCGGTGGGTGCATGGAGCGGCCTGTGAGCAAGGGCATGGAATGAACTATCGCTGAGGCCTTCAAGGCGGCAGGCTGACGGAGGGAACGACTGGCCATGGGTATCTCTTGAACCAAGGAGGCTGGTGTGATGGGATGGTACGTACGACAGCACTCTCGGTAGCAACTCCTGAGCCGCGGAGGGAAAGGGAAAAGAGAAAAGGGGACGGTGACCAGCACTGTCTGGTACCTGCGTAGTAGTCTACAGTAGGTTGTCGAGACCGACGCGATAACCTGAAGCAATTGACCTATGAGCGCTTGTGGATTGGCCGATCACAAAGGATGGGCAAAAGTGGCGACGCTTCCGAGAACGGCGGGCCAGACGGCTCTGTGCCGGGGTGAGCATCTGACTCTTTTCAACCCTCCCTTCCTCCCTCAGCCTCAAGCCAGACTTCTGACGGCCCTGCAGCTCGGGAATTCTCACCAAGGACCTATTCATTGGTAGATGAGCCAGTAGATCGTGAGCAGGCAGAACAACCCGCATTTCCAGCTGAGGGCATCGCGCCCGCTGTCGTGAGCCTGTCTCCTGTCTCCTGTCTCCATCAGGAGATTGGACCCAGAACAGAGCCTCAGTGCGCACCGTCTGTGCAGAGGATGCGGCCAGGGCGAAGCAGCCCAGGCTGCAACGGGTACTAGGCGGCGCTTCGCTTTCGCTTTGATTTGAAACCGAGTCGGCTGCGGGCGGAAGGGAAGGATGGCGGATGTGAATGGTGAATGGAAAAACAGACAAAGTCTGATCGGCGTGCCTACAGTAACTTAGCGTCTCACGGCTGACTCAAACGCCTGGGGTTTCTGGGGTTGCGACTTCGGAACTTTGGTTTCGTGCTCGGTTCGGTCGGTTGTGTACAGTACTGTATGTAGTTGCAGATTGTGAGTTGCAGACTGTTGCAGACTGTTGCAGACTGGTGAGCGATAAAATAATCAATCTCCTTGTCCACCCATCCGATGCTGGCTCCATCCGATGCTGGCTGCCATAAACAGTAAACGCAGTGCTGATACGAGCTGCCCCTCGGTTTTGGGACTCGAGCCGCTGATTGGTGCCACCTGGAAGACGCTGTAAGGTAGCCTGTAGCTGCAGCCTGTAGCTGTAGCTCTAGGCTCCTACCTACCCATGTCAGTGCCTCATCAATCACTCACAATTCTGAGCCTGGTTCACAGTTTCGTTTAGCCGCGTCTATGGCCGATGCTGTGGACGGTACGGCTACCGTTGGGTTATTTGCACAAAGGTGACACAACCATGTAGAGAGAGTCGATCGGAGGCGATTTATCTGACATGTAAAATCGGCGTACCCGAGGTTCATGTACTTGTCGTGATGGTGTTGTGCTGTTGACTGCTGTGCTAGACACAAGTCTGCTGCCATCATGCGCCATCGACTCCATCATGTCGATATGTATGAGGCTTTGCAGGATGGGAAGATACACAGTTGAGTATCAAGTGACAAGTGCGGATTAAGAAAGTCCAAGGCAAATGAAGACGGCCTCTCTCACTGTTCCAGATCATCGCATTATCCCCTCCAACCGATAGAATGAATCAATTTGAACTCACCGATACTGCTGTCATAGAATCGTGACCTGTGAAAGCTGGCATGGATCGGATCTAGACTCTCCCATCTCTCCATTTCGTGATAACATGCGTGCACTGACTGACAGCTGCAAACAGCTCGGGGGCAGGCCCTACCTCATACCTCCATACCGACACGAATTAGGGGATCAGCCGGGTTCCAGAACGGTCAGATTCTGACTATTGTTGCGTACATGCTGGGATGGTCGATACACGAGTTCGTCCAGGCGCATGTTCCATGTATATCAGGTAACTCCGAACCACGAGAAGTCTCAGTCTTCTATTTCATCAGATATCGATAAAGCGTGGAGGATCGTCGGCTGCTGAAAGGGGTGGCACCGGCCCCTGGTCCTCCTCAAGTCCATCGTCAACCGCAACGACCAAGGCCTGATTCCTTCTTTCCACCCGCCTCCGCCAGGGTTTGTGCACAACAATCGACCCCAATCCAACCACGAGAAAGACGCCGCAGATGCTGCCTCCGACAATGTCAAAGTGATCGCCAATCGCCGACACCCCATCCCAGAAACTGCCCTCGGGCTCGGCAGCGTTTTGAACAAGAGACAGAACTTGGACGATGCCGATGAAGGCAGAGACAAAGACCGTGATGCCTGTGAGAACAATTGAGTAATAGAGAATAGCCACAACATCTCTCGAGAACGCTTTGGAAGTGTACAGGGCCATCATTAGGGCGCCGTCTGCAGTGTCCAAGAGACACATGCCAGCTATCAACAACAGAGTTAATGTCCGCATTCGCCCAATCGTATATCGAGAACGTACCCGTGAATAGAATCGGAAAGATTATAATCAGCCAGATACTCGTGCCCTGAACAGCCTGGATACTGGCGATACCAAGAATGGCAATCTCGGAGCTTGTATCAAAGCCGAGGCCAAAGACGACACCCAAGGGGTACATTTTCCACGGCCGGTCGATAACGCGGAACAGCCTCTTAAAGACTCGAGTTAGGAGCCCTCCGCCCTCTGGCGCAAAGTGGTCCTGAATCTGAGTTTCTTCTGCCTCAAATCCGCTCTGTTGTATCTGACGCCAGCGTTCCCTCAGCACAGCTCTCAACCGCTGGACGAGTTTGTACAAGACCCATCCATTCGCGGCGCAAAGAATGATTAGGAATGCGGCGCTGATGCTGGTGCCTATGATGTTTCCCACCCGTTGGAAACTATCGAATCTTTTTCGCAGCGCACCGCTCGTTGCAGCCACAACGATGCAAGTGACGATGACAATCGTGCTGTGCCCTAGCGAGAAGAACGTGCCCACAGTCGCAGGTCTTTGCCCCGACGCTATTAGACGTCGGGTCATGAGGTCGATAGCGGCGATGTGGTCTGCGTCCAGTGCATGGCGCAGGCCGAGGACGTAGGAGAGAGCGGCTGGTGAGATTAGAGGAGGGTGGAAATGAAGAACGACTGCGGCGGCGGTCCAGACGATGGCATTGACTCCGATAAGTGTCAGTATCACGACAAGACTGTTTGTAGGAATTCCATGAAGGAATTTGGGCTTGTTGATGCCCTGGAACCGAGAGAGAGTGAAGCGCGCCATGTTCAGCGTTGAGGTGGTGATAGTGGTGATAGTGGTGGTGGAAATGATGGTGTTGTAGATAAGCACCTCATAATTAGACTCCAAAGTTCAAATCATCCAGCCGACAAACAGACTAGGTTTACAGAAGATAATGACGAAGAAACAAGATCGAGCTGGATCAATCTTTGCTCATCCAGAAGCTACCTACGCTCTCCCCCTCTTCAGCCCCCCACATACCACTTCTAGCCTCTCTGGATGCGTCGTTCTAACCTCACTGAACGCTTACGAGAAAAAGAAAACACCACGACCGATGAGCCGGCAGTGAGCCGTTGATCGGATCTAGACCATCTTCCCGTGCGGGTCTTGGCCGCCGGCCGCCGATACGCTTTGGCCGAAGTGCGGGGATGGGTTCTTATCAGCGCCTCTGTGAGTAATTGATCAAGGTGACGGGAGACATGGTTGGCTGGAATCGGCCGCTATGGCGGCGGCAATAATCTTGATGTTCATTGAGAGTACAAAAGGGCAGTTGAGCGAGTGGTCGCGATGGGATGGGGCTTTGGAGCACGGGATGGTTGTAGATGGAGCTGTTTAGAGATTGGATTCTACTATAACTTGTACGAACAGCCAATATTCTTTTCAAACATGTGCTCGTCCTCCTCATCGACCTCAAAATCGAACCGCGCTACATCCTCCGCATAAGGCCAGAGGTATTGACTTGTCACCCTTTCAATCAAGTCAGTCCTGAGCTTTCGCTTGCATCGTAGACGTTACAGTAGCTCACCTGTGATGCTCACTGCTGGCCTGATATTCCGCCAGCGCCGCAGGGTCTTGGTGGAAGCTCAGCAGAGCGATCTGGAAGCCTTTGCTCCGCGCGATTGGGTCGGTGATTGATGGTCCTCCTACTACTAGGCGTTGGTCCTTGACGCATGACAGACTTTTGAGTGTTTTGAGCTTCTTGATGAATGTTTGTCGATGAGACTCGTCGACGTCTGAACGGAACTTGAAGAGGACTGCGGAACAGTTAGCGTGAGAACGATTAAACAGACGCACCAGACGAACCGATATGAACGACGGTCATGATGGTTATGGGTTGATCTATTATTTGAAAGGGTATATCGCGACGATGAGTGCATCGTATTGTCGTTCAAGTATTCAATGTGCTATGGATCTGGTCAACCTGAGCGGAAGAAATCCGCCGACTAACTCTACGGAGAATGTCCGCATGTGCCATAACACGACCGCTTGTTGGTAACTGACCCTGGCATCTTATTGATCAGATGTTTTTGCTCAGCTCCTTACTTCAGAATGTATCGTCTCATTCGAGGGAAAATTGCGGTCAAAATATTCTATTTATTATGGTTTCCGTGCAGGGTAGGGTTCCTGCTCTTTGATAACTATTGAGCAACCCACTCGACTACCTGGTTGAATCCGGCGGGCGTTTCGATACTCATATCAAACTCAGCCTTGGGTGTCCATACTCTAGGTAAACCCTATGGCAGAAAATAGAATAATGCTGGGGAAAGGAGCCAGATTTTGTTAGACAGAGACTTCAGTATGTACAATCGCGTCATTCTGTAGCAGTTACCAACTCTACATTGTCACTAGAAGCTCCGCCGAGACTTTTCCAGCTTCCTCATTCAGAGCATCTATCTCGGCTTGTACAAGCGGAATTCCAGTCTTCTCTCTCTGCTTTTGAGCCAACTGCTCAATCTCTCCGGGGAAGTAGATCCGATCTACGCCAGCAGCCTTCTCAGACCCTACAACCCTTTCGTACAGGTACTGCATCCTCTCACGAAACTCATCCAAACTCATGAAAAGATCCGGCTTGATGACAACCAAGAAGTGGCCGACGTCGGCC
>JAAVUK010000144.1:0-23330 GCA_014899095.1 Fusarium buxicola | reverse complement strand
ATCCAATCCCGCCCGCCGCATTCCCCTCCCCAAAGCTCCAATTCGTACGTACTCCATACGCTGTACCTGGTAGAACAGCCTCCACTACGTAGGGTACCTTGCTATACCAGGCTGGCTAGCACGCTCTACGGCTGGCTAGCACGCTCTACGCGACGGGGACCGGTCACCAAGAAACCCAACTCCAACTCCAACTTGGCGACTGCATTGCACCCGACCCAACCAGCAGCCAACCATCCATCCATCTTGTCTAGCTAGCTAGCTAGGCCTACCAGCCTCTCCTCCTCTTGCTCTCATTTTTCTCCCTCCTCCTTCACTCTCTCCCTCCCTCGGTGGGATCTTCTCGACGCCGACATCATCGTCCAAAGCCGATAACCACGCATCCCGCATCCCCACTGGCGACGACAACAACAACGACTCCGCCGCCCCCGTCGACTACTGTTACCTCGACCACCGCGACGACCACACTGACGCTGTCGCTCTAGGTAGCTGCTCGACCCAGCTCCCGCAGCCGTCAGCGCCATGGATCCCCAGTGGCAGCAGTATCCTGCCGCGGACTCGCCTGGCTCCTCAAGACGACACAACGGTAATTCCCAGGTGCCCCAGGTGCCCCGAGACTACACTACCCAGCCTCCGCCGCCTGGCGGATACAAATACGACCAGTTCCACGGCGGCGCCCCCGTCCATCCTGGCGTTGCTCCGCCCGCTTCTGCTCCTGTTGGTAACCCGGCCGCCTCCCCCATTGCACCTTCTCAGATGCGCGACGGCAATGGTGATGTCGCCATGCACGATGCTCACGACGCCCATGCTGGTATCAAGTATCCCATGAGGCCTCATCACCAATCTCATCTGTCGGGCGGCCGCCCCATCAATCTCCACTCTCTTCAAGAGCCCTCTGCCGCTCAGCGATACTCGCCCATGGAGACCTTGTCCCCCACCTCGCCTTACGCGCCCAAGTCGGGTTCCAACAGCCAGTTCACCAGTCCGACCTCCCAGCGACAGTCGCCCACGCGCCAGCCCGACTATTCTCAGCCTCCCTACTTCCCTGGAGGTCGCCCGCATCAGCCAGGCCAATCGCTGCCTCCCATTAATCCCTACGCGTCTGTCGGTGCTCAGGAAGGCTACCCCTCGTCCGCTGTTGCTAACATGGAGGGCGCCTTCAACCTCGATCCCAAGTCTCCCCGCCGGCCTGTGCCTCAAGCGCTCACCAGGGGCCCTGTGCCTGAGTTCAAGAAGCTGAGGGCTCCGTCTGATCTGCGTCCCAAGGTCAATACGCAGCCTCCGTTCCGCCGCGCCAATCCTGAGGGTGGCTTCATCAGCGTGAGTTTCTGGCCTTTCCCCGTTCGCCCGCAACGTTTCGTGCTTACAGGCCTTCGCAGCCACTCCAAGCTCTGACCGTTCATCTGCCTGCTACGTATCGCATTTGCAACCCGAGCTTCAAATACGAATCGTCGCGTAACCCCCGCAGAGTTCTAACCAAACCTAGCAAAGGCGTCAAGAACGACGGCTACGATAATGAGGACAGCGACTACATTCTCTACGTCAACGATATTCTTGGTTCCGAGGAGGCAGGTCACAAGTGCGTCGCGTTCTATCCCGCAATCGTAAAACCCCCGTTTCTAACATCCTCACTAGGAACCGATATCTCATTCTGGATGTCCTGGGTCAGGGTACTTTTGGCCAGGTCGTCAAATGCCAAAACCTTAAAACTCAAGAGGTGGTGGCTGTGAAGGTTATCAAGAACCGCACTGCCTACTTCAACCAGAGTATGATGGAGGTTTCAGTACTCGACTTAGTACGTGACTGTATTATTCTCACCTGTCCCATCCACAAGTACTAACGGCTGCAATTAGCTCAACACGAAACTCGACAAGAACGACGACCACCATCTTTTGCGCCTCAAGGATACTTTCATCCACCGGCAGCATCTGTGTCTCGTCTTCGAACTTCTGAGCGTCAATCTTTACGAACTTATCAAACAGAACCAGTTCCGAGGACTCAGCACCACTCTGGTCCGCGTCTTTGCCCAGCAGCTTCTCAATGGCCTTGCTCTCCTCAACAAGGCTCGCCTGATCCACTGCGATTTGAAACCCGAGAACATCTTGCTCAAGAACCTTGAAAGCCCCATCATCAAGATTATCGATTTTGGTTCGGCGTGCGACGAGCGACAAACTGTGTACACTTACATCCAATCCCGATTCTACCGTTCCCCCGAAGTTCTACTCGGCCTTCCTTACTCTTCCGCAATCGACATGTGGTCCCTGGGCTGTATCGTGGTGGAGCTCTTCCTGGGACTTCCCCTCTTCCCAGGATCTTCCGAGTACAATCAGGTGTCGCGAATCGTTGAGATGCTCGGCAACCCTCCCAATTGGATGATCGAAATGGGTAAACAGGCCGGTGATTTCTTCGAGAAACGGCAAGATGAGTTTGGACGACGGACATACGTCCTCAAGAGTATGGAGCAGTATGCCCGAGAGCGCGGCACCAAGGAACAACCAAGCAAGAAGTACTTCACGGCCAACACCCTGCCCGAGATTATCAAGTCTTACCCCATGCCTCGGAAGAACATGAAACAGAGCGAGATGGATAGAGGTATGGTCCCATTGCGCACAAATGCCGGTTTAGCCTGTACTGACGGAAATAGAAATGAACAACCGCATCGCGTTTATCGACTTCGTGCGCGGCCTTCTCACGATCAACCCTCTGGAGCGATGGTCTCCTCAGCAAGCCAAGCTCCATCCTTTCATCACGCAGCAAAAGTTTACCGGCCCCTTCGTTCCACCCATGAACCTTAAGTCGAGCTCGCTCAACAGATCACCAGCACCAGGAACGCAGCAGCAACAACAAGCCGAAGCACTCAGCAAGCAGCGAGCGCAAGCGGCGCAGGCTCAGGCTGCTTCGGCGACTCAAGGCGCATATGCGTCCATGAATGCCGGACAGTATCCGCAGGCTGGACACGTGCAGCCGCAGATGTATGGCAACAATACCATGTATTCTCCCGGAGGCAGTCATGCAAACATGCCCTCAGCGTATGGCCAACAGCCTGGTCAGTATGGACAGATGGTCATGTCCCAACCGCCTCAACAAATGGCCCAGGGCCAGTATGCACAAATGCCCCAGCCCAACATGTACCAACAAGGAGGCATGAGGCAGACGCGACAGCGCGCATCGACCATGGAGCAGCAACAGAGCGCCATTCCTGCTGCCATCCAGCGAGTAGCCAGCCATCTCGATCCCAGTCAACCCATCCGTCTACAGCCAAGCCCTGCCTACTACCCACCATCTGGAGACGGCATGGGAGCCGCGGGCGGCGATACTACACGCACAGGAGCAGGCCGGAGAGGAAGCCGTGTGCAGCAGGGTGCCCGGAGCAATAGGGACTTTATCCGCAACTTGGAGGAGCGCACTCTCGAAGAAGGTTTTATGGGCAACCAGAACACCTGGCATTGAATTGTCCTAACGATGGACCAGATGTCCGCGCCAACCTATGACTCGAGCGCATACACTCGCTAGGCGAACATTCGCCGCCGACGTTCGACCACGACGGCAAGGCAACGGGCCAAAGCTCATGGTTGGTACTTGAGCCCTGTGGTGGTTCTAATGCACTAGCAGCCTCCTTCTTCCCACGAAGCTCACGGTGCCGACAAGACGAGCCTCCGCCTGTGCCGAATTGACCTCAGCATGACGCTTGCCAGCCAGACGCGGCGGGGCCGGTTCGGGGGAAGAAGCCATGGGCTTCAAGTTCACTTTCCGGTAAGAGGCCTTTCGATGCCCATGACAAATCCAACGAACCTCCAGTGAGGACTATCTGAGGGCTGGAAAGTACCGCATCCAGCACCCGGTGCAAAAGAGGTTGGATGGCATCAGGCAGCTGCATACTGGAATGGGGACATTTATTTATGCATGATTTCTTTGTTTTGACACGACGGAGGCATGCCCCAGACACTGCTGTTGATTCAACGGGCACGCTCCCCGGTGGTGGTTATCTCAATTCTTGTCGGTTTTAGGTTCGGGGGGAAAGCAGGACTCGTTGGCAAAGGCTGAAAGATGGGCAGAAGACCGCTCATGCCCAGCAGCGAGGTAGCCTGGTGTAGATATTGTTATTGTCTTGATTTGGTGTACGAGGATGAATTGCGCTTTGCATAACAAAGAGGAAGGTTTCTTGGGTTGCGATTCCCATCGTGTAGTTGTACTGGTGTGCTTTGTTGGAAGGTTTTCTGGGGACAAAGTCTGGGAAGATGGGTCGAGGTATAAAACATGATGATTCCCCCTTAGTTTTGCTTCACAGCTGCCTTCGTCTCAACGTCGCGCGTTTTTTGCCTCGTATCTTCACTGGATACCCACAAGATACGTGTAGTTGGTATTCATTCCATCAATTGCAGAAAAACGCCTCGACGACGCATGGCATACAAGAGGTTGGCTCCCCAAACGCCCATCCCAAAATCACACACTGTGGTCCCTTCTCGCTGCTCTTCAGGAGATAATCCGGCTTTTTCTAATACTACAAACACCCCAAAATCTCCTCCGAAAGTAACTTGAAAGTTGAATAGACAAACAGATGGAAATGAAGAACCGGGGGTTTGAATTCATCACCTCCCGCCCCGACCCCTTTGGCCGCCACGGCCCCTCCGGTTGCCGCCAACGAGCCTATCGCTGTATAGCTGGTCGTTCCGTGACGAGGAGCGGTTTGTGGAAGACGTGTCCATCAAGTCGGGGAAGCCCATTGATCCGTCGACGATGCTGTCGTTGGTGTTGGGCTTGTTTGCACGCGAGCCGCGGGGACCGCTAGGGGCGTTGCTGGGAGCGCTGGTGTTGGAGGGGGCTTGAAAGCCGCCGATCTTGGGGTAGACTTTGATGAGTCTGCCGTCGGCCTGGAGGGAGTATGTCAATAAGGGTTCGAAGAGAGACTGAAATGCTTGTGAGACCAACCGTCTTATCATTGAAGGTCTCGATGACCCGCTCGCCGCCTTCGCGCGAAGCGAAGGCCATCTCAACGATTATGATGGGGTTCGACTTGACGATGCGACAGCTCACCATCTCGCCACCCACTGGTGTCATGGCGCTCTCAATGTCAGCAGCCGTAGTCCCAGGCGCAAAATTCTGCGCCATGACGGTAAAGGGGCCTGCGAGGCCGCGGATAGTCATTCCCATTGGGTTCTTGTTCGCGGCTGCGGTTGCGGCTGCAACTGTGGTGCCTTTGGGCTTGATGATGTTGACCTGCTGCGGCGCATCGGCCGAGATATCCATACGGTCGACAGCAGCAGAGAGGCGCGTGGCGCGACGGTTGACCTTCTTACCAGCGGCACCGGGCGCGGTGATGCGGGAGCTCAGGCCGCCGTTGATTGAGTGGTGCAGGTCATGGGTCCATTCGCCGTTGACGTTGCCCGCAGGAGACGGGTTTGATCGGATGCCGATAGAGGAGTTGCGCTGCTATAACACGGGATGGTTTTAATATCTTTGCAGCGGTGCAATAGAAGGACAAAGGTCGGTGTACCTTCCTGATGCCGACCCGGCTGGCGAGCGATGGGCCGGCTGTGGCCTTGAGCTTCGAGGGGGCGCTCTGGCGACGGTTCTTGGAGAAGATGCGGTCGGCGAGAGCCTCATTCTTCTTTCGCTCGCGTCCTGCGGAGAGAGGAGGGTTAGACAGACGGTTCAAGAGAGCTTCCTTGTCGGTTGTCGCCTACCCTCATTGATGATCTTGTCGAAGTCTGTGGCGACCTTGCCCATGGTTGGAGATGTGATGTGGCCTGGCTGGAGGAGCAAAGTTTTCAAGTAAAGAAGATGATGTCGGAAATCGGACTGGTCGACGGAGAAGATTAAGCAAACAAGCAAGGAAAGGAACGATGCTTAGAAGCTGGTTTGGTACTGTAGTTGTTGCTCGTTGCCTCTAGGGACCTGAAGAAAAGAAATACCAACCGGATTGCGATCGCGAGGCGCGTCTCTAATTGGAGACTCAGCGCGGTTTAGGGAATGCAGGGGGAGGCGTGACTCTAGCAGCGGTCGTTTCGTCTATGGCGCCAGTGCAGCTGAGGTTAAGCGCGGTACGTACTTTTTCTGGAATACCCCGGGCTGCCGCGGGACCTGCCTGATAAGATAATGGAAATTTTGGGCCTGGGGGATATATCCAAGCACTCTAGACCTGGTTCTCGCGTGCTTCCTTCAATTCACCAGACTTGGATCTTCTCGCCATGGCTGAAAGGATCTTGACCTGCGGCGCGTGTCTGCGTAGAGCACTGCAGCTTGTTCCGCAGCAGAGGCCCGCCATCGAGTCGGCTGTCTCCCTCCAAGCCCGTTCTCTCCGACAGACGCAGCGGACGTTCGCCTCGACCACCACGACGGCGCCGACTGCGACCAAGACAGACACCCCAAGTAGCCTTGATGTCGAGCTCGTCGACGAGCCCGTCGACGAGACTGTTTCTGCGAAGAAGGCAAGGCTGAAGCTGCAGCGCGCCGTTAATAAGCAACTGGAGTATATGGACGACCCATGGAAGATTGGACAATATGTCGAACAGGCGCTCGCCAAGGATCGATATGACGAGGCTCTGCTTTTGACGCAGACGGCTAGCAGAGGTCTTCAGGTGGTGGTATCTTGGAACCACCTGATCAACTACATGCTGGAGAAGCAACAGTTGCGCCAGGCCCTGAAGCTTTACAACGACGTGAGTGCAATGGCATTGTGTTTCTCCCAAGAGACTATGGCACTGCAAGTATACTAAATCTATCCCAGATGAAAAAACGTGCGCAGCCTCCCAATTCGCAGACATATACCATCATGTTCCGCGGATTTGCCAAGTCGCAGCACCCCAAGCTGGCCGTGTCGGAGGCCGTGAAGCATTACCACAGACTCCTGAAGGATCCCCGGTTAGAGCCAAACTCGATTCACCTCAACGCCGTACTCAATGTCTGCGGTCGGGCAGGCGACCTAGACTCCATGTTTTCCATCGTCGACACAATCAACGAATCCACGCGGTCTCCCACCGCCTACACTTACACAGCCATCATCAACGCCCTCCGGTTCCATGTGGTGGGTGAAGTCAAGGATCTGCCCCCGGAGCAACAAGTTGCCAACCTGGAGAATGCAATCCGACGTGGCAAGGCTGTCTGGGAGGAGGCTATTCAAAAGTGGCGCCAGGGACGTCTGGTGATTGATGAGGAGTTGGTCTGCGCCATGGGCCGGTTGATCCTTTTGGCCCCTGAACGGGCCGATAAACGGGAGATTCTCGACCTTCTTGAGCAGACCATGAATATCCCCAACTTGACCAAGACCTATGATGCTTCGGCTCGTGAGCCAAGCCCGAAGGACTCGGGCTCTAAACAGGTGGCTCGGAAAGATGGTCGCGGCACGTACGCGTTCCCAGACCGCAACACCTTGGCCCTCGTGCTCACGACCCTGTCCTCATCGAGGTTGAGCAGCGTCGGCATCAAGTACTGGAACCTCCTTGTGCGCGAGTTCAAGATCGTGCCGGATATGGATGCCTGGATGCGCCTATTTGGCATGCTCAAGGTAGCCAAGGCCAGCGCCCACGCGACCCATATCCTCCCTATCATCCCCGACGAGTATATCAACCCGCGCTTCTATCGCATGGCCATGGAAGCCTGCGTCCGCGACAACATCAACCCTAACGCCATTAAGAATGCCAACCGCGCCCTCAACAGTATGGTGGAGCGCCTCAAGGTCCCCGACCCGCACACCATGCGCCTCTACCTCCGCGTCTCACAGGTTACCCACTATCACTTGCGCAACCGCTCCAACGCAGGTGACGTCGAGGGTGCCAAGCGTGACTATGGCATCCAGATTACTGAGGCTCTCGCGCGTCTTTGGGAGCCGTATCGTAAGCTACAAGAGCACTTTTTCCACAAGGTCAAAGCCGTGACGGACCAGGAGCAGAAAATCCTCTACAACGATAAGCGGGAGGTCGTCGCCCTCGCCCGCATCATGTACGGCTCCTTCAATAAGGTCATCCAGCAGGAGATGCTCCCCGAGGCCGACCTCAAGGAGATCCGCCCCGTTGGTGGCCGCATCAACCGCGAGATTCAGACCTTCTTCGCTAACCGCGAGGAGCTGGAGCCCAACCTGCGTAGCAGCAAGGGCCGCGGCAACGCCGAAGAGGATATGTCTGAGTACGAAGGCGAGGACGACGCCGGCTTTTTCTGGGATACGACGCAGGCAGGCAAGCCAAAGAAGAGGGATAATTTTGGGGAGCGAGGAGCGCGGTCAGACAGACGTCATGGTGGCCGCACGTCAGAATTTGATCGTGGCCGGCGGCCCCCTCCGGTTCGTGATCCTCGCCAGCGACGTGCTCCTGTTGAATGGTGATCGGTGGGTAGATGTACGATAAAGATTGCCGATGAAAAGTTCTCCAGCAAGCGAGCTGGTGTTGTATGAATCCGAAGGCATGTGTAATAGAGATGTAGACAAAAACCTGGAGGATATGGAGGAAACTATGGCGTTCTGGTTGGTGATAGATGTTTCTCCTGTATGATCCTGGACGTCAAGATTCGTTAACACTACTTTCAACTTACCTGCTTTGTTCACTCGCATGCCTTGGACTACGATATTACTGGTTCTCTCATGACCTCAAGTGAGGCAAGACTCCATTAATGACTGTATATTGGTAATACTGCTCTGCTCGGAAACGCGGCCCGGCCTAACAGCCCCTTGCTGTTCTAGCCATGGCGAACACCGGCCGCTTATTGCGATATAGGAAAACATCCCAAAATGTGTGGTTGGCCTCACTCCTCCTCTTCGTCGCCTGGTTCGGCAAATCCTACATGTCTCACTATAGGAATAGAAAAGGGATTGGCTCACGACATAGGATCGTGCTGGTACTGAAACAAGAACCGAGGCTGACCTGGCTGTCATTTCATTCCAAAACCCCGTTTTGAGAGGCCAAGATCATCTGAGCCTCGATGACATAACTCTCGTCATCTATCGAGGAGGACTGGCTCGTGATTGAAGACACAGGCTGAGGCTCGCGTTCAGGGGAGACTGCGACGACGCTCGCTGGAAGCTGAAGGGCGGTGACTGAGCTGGAGCGCGACGTAGAAACGCCTTCTATGTCTTGGTCAAGTTCGCCTCGCTTCGAAGGATCACCCAAGAGTAGAGAATCGTCCAAGACAAGACTATTTCGCATTGTAGGAAAGCCCTTCTGAGACTTGCGGCGGCAACAGGTTTGCGACCTACATGATGGACAAGAAGGCTCTGTATTTTGAATTGGAGCACTCTCATTGCTTTGATTCATAGCATTCCCTGCTGACCGCCGTTTAGGCCGATAGATCTTTATCAGGGGTATCGGCATGATTTTGCGCTTGGTTGTGGGAGCCTTCTGGCTGAGAGGTTGACGATGGTAGACCTTGGCCTCAGGTAGAGACCGCACAGATCTGTACTCGAAGTTGATGTCATCGACGGCCTTCTCAATACAGGCTCGAAGAGTTGAAGATCTTTCTAGGTTGCAATGAGACAGCTCAGGCAGAAGGCCAAGCTGAGGAGGATCTTTCTCAACGATAGGTGTGAAGGGCTCCGACATTGACTCGTCTTCGGTTATTTTAGGCGAAAATTCGGTAGTAATTGACCTGGCTGGGAGTACCGAAGTGCCACTGCCAGAGCTTCTCTCTCGAGTCCATCTTGCTCGGGCATACTGAAATGCGTCGCCAAGGCTTTTGCGAGGATGGGTCCAAGTTGAGCGCGACCCAGCTACGCTAAATTAGACTCAAGGAAGAGGTGAAGAAGAATGTTAGAGTGGTAAGCATACCAGAATCTAGCAGCTGTAACGCTTGACTGTCGGATTTGGCGCAACCTGTAACGTCGGAGATGGGCAGTGGGTGGTGCCAGGTGGTGAAGGCAGAAGTTGTCTTTTGTCGTTTCGGGTTCAACCACCTTGCGAGATGGGAAGTTGGCGAGTATTCGGGAGTTGGCCGCGCATCGTACGTTCCAGAGTTACTCTTGTCATCAAACTGCTCGGATGTGGCGATGTGAGCTCGGCGGCGACGTCTCGGCAGCCGCTAACTGCTCAACTTTGAGGGTGACCAAGACCGACTGTTGTCAGCTTTCACGCGGAAAGCGCTGAACATGCTGCTGGACATGATGTAAGTATGGCGATTGATATCGATGATCCTGGGAGGCCGATACGCTGCTTCTTGACGATATTACTAAAACCTCTCGTGGCTGGTTTAGTGTGGTCGAGAGAAGCAAATACAAGATAAACGACACCAGGAATAAGGACAGCCCATTAGATTCGCTACCTTGCGTACCTACCTGGGGAAAGTACTCCCCCCCGGATCCCTCGTTGATTTAGATAAGGTACTTACCTAGGCAGGTGCCTGCTGCCTGGCCCAGGTACTTACTTCAACGAAGCCATGCGCTCTCACATCACAATCCCTTAAAATACGCATTGACAATGTTTCTATCGAGTAAAGGATAAAGCTCACCAAGCTTGTCGTGCCCTGGAGTCGTTGCTGTGAAATATCGAGTTTCAACTGAGTGTCAGTGAGCGACGCTCAGCTTCAGCTTCTAGCACTAACACCAAGCGAGTCGCGTAAAGTGGAAGTGTCGCGACTTAACCAAAGGCACTAACTTCTTCTAGACTGACTTCTATTCTCGCTATTTATGCACGAGCAGACATTACCCCCACTTGTGCAATATATGCAAAGTACGTACCTACCTAGGTACCCGCCAGCGTCAGGTACTTCTGTGCACCGCCACATCTATCCTCAAGCACTCATTGGCCGCATTCCTTAAGAAGCACTTTACGGGAAGCCCCACTGCTGACACGAGCAACGCGACTCTTCTGAGCGCGCCTTGACGCGTCTGGCCGGCCACTTTTCTGATGACCGTTACCAGGGGATCAAGTACCTGCACCCTCCACTTCTCGCCTCAGCTTCCTTGACAATAACGTCGACGTTGACATTACCACACCAATACAACTACGATACACGTCGATTCAGCAAATTTGAGTCATTACTCTTCTCCAATTCTTCCCTTGATATGCGACCGACCTGAGATTCACATTCGCCATGTCTCACAGGGCCAAGCTCGCTGAGCTCAAAGCCCTTCGCCAGTCCGGCAAGAAGGCCTTCGACACATACCAGGTCGATGAGGTCGCCAATCTCTACGATGAGGTCGACGAGGCTGGATACAAGGAGATTGTCCGTGATCGGTTAGATCAGGACGACTTTGTTGTCGACGACAACGGCGAGGGCTACGCAGACGACGGACGGGAAGAGTGGGATCGCGTACAAGCCTACGACTCGGAAAGTGAAGACGAAGCAGTAGTCCGCGGTCGACCCAGCAAAGCCGGTGAGCTCTCTAGCAGCACTTACTGCACAAAGCCTTCAGTGCACTGACAAGAGACAGCCAAGAAGAGTCGCCAGGAGGAGCAAGCAAAGCGAGACGCCAACGACAGAGACATTAGCGAATACTTCAAAGGTGCCGGCAGGACACAGCCCAAGCCCAAGGTAATCCAATACTCTACATGACGCCCATATCTCACCTCACTGACTCTTCTTCTTAGGTTGTCAAAACCAAAGCCGACGACGATTTCCTTGCCGACCTGCTCGGCGAGGTCGATAACACTATTCCTGCGCCTGCTTCCCGCATCTCAAAAATCGAAAGATCTGGCGAGCGCCGTAAGGCGAGCGCTCTATCACCTGCTCCTGAGCCTATCTCTAAGAAACGGATGACCCTGGACATTCGGTTACCGTCTCCGCCCCTGCCGCCCCCAGTTGCTGATGATGACGATGGCTTTATTCCTTCCGCCGACGATGACCTCCTCGAAATTGCCGATGTCCCAATGAGCGACCCGCCGCCCTCTTCACCCGCCGCCAAAGTCGCCCAAAGAAAAGCCCAGATTAAGCAAGAGCCCAAGGACGACGAAGATGAGGATACAATGGAGGTTGCCCATGCCGGTGCCATCGCCACAACCAGTGTAAACTTGACTAGTTCAAGGCCGATAAAGAAGCTTCTCAAGGCGGAACCTTTCTCAACACCTGCCAGCTCCTCCCCCGTCAAGGCGAATGGCGCTAGAGTCGACTCCACCTCGTGGAACACCCTCACCGAGAGGCTCAATGTTGTGTCGAGCTCACCGACTGAAGCCAAGGGCATCGGCAAAATCGATCACAAGGACGCCGTTGAGGAAGACGGCAGTCTCAACTTCTTCTGGACAGATTACACAGAGGTCAACGGCAGCCTGTGTTTATTCGGCAAAGTCCTCAACAAGAAGACAAGGTCGTATGTCAGCTGCTTCGTCAAAGTTGATAATATTCTGAGAAAGCTGTATTTCTTGCCACGCCAGTATCGAGTTCAAGGCGGAGAGGAGGCAGGCGAAGAAGTTGAGATGATGAACGTGTATGACGAAGTTGACGATATGATGACCAAAATGAAAGTGGGCATGTACAAGATCAAGGCCTGCACTCGGAAGTATGCTTTTGAGCTTCCTGGTGTTCCCAAGGAGGCACAGTATATGAAGCTTCTCTACCCATACAGCAGTGAGTCTCCACATCAGCATCGTTTTACTGCATTTCTGAATAGTCTAGCTAACTATTAACCTTTAGAGCCTCAAGTCGACACAAAACCCGGCGAGACTTACTCTCACGTCTTCGGCAGCAACACTGCCCTCTTTGAGCAGTTTGTCCTCTGGAAGAACATCATGGGCCCCTGTTGGCTCAAGATTGAGGATGCCGATTTCGGAAGCATCAAGAACGCATCTCACTGCAAGCTTGAAGTGTTGGCCGAGCATCCCAACATGATTTCCGTTCTGAGCGAGTCGGACAATCTTGACGCGCCACCTTTGACTCTCATGAGTGTCTCTCTAAGGACTACCTTCAACGAAAAGGATAACAAGCAGGAGATTCTGGCCATCAGTGCCAGGATATACGAGAAAGTGTCACTGAGTGACACCACCCCTGCAGAAAAGCTCCCGTGCCGGACTTTCACTGTTATCCGTCCACATGGCCAAGGGTTTCCCATGGGCTTCGATCAGCTCGCAAAGAAGAGGAACCGCGGCTTGGTTGTTTTGAAGAAGCAAGAAGCCGACATTCTGAGCTTTTTCTTGGCCCAGGTCGACGTTGCGGACCCCGACGTTATCCTCGGACACCAGCTGGAGGGCGTTGATTACAGTGTTCTCCTCAACCGCTTGCATGAGAAGAAGATTCATCAATGGTCCAGACTAGGCAGATTTCGCAGAACTATGTGGCCCTCTTCGATTGGCAAGACTGGTGGCAACGTCTTCGCGGAACGTCAGATCCTTTCCGGTCGCCTCCTCTGCGATCTTGCCAATGATGCTGGAAAGTCTGTCATGTTCAAGTGTCAGTCATGGAGCTTGACCGAAATGTGCAGTCTGTATCTCTCCGGGGACAACCGGCGTCTTGAGTTTGACAACGAAGTTGCCCTTAAAACCTGGGCCAAGGAAAAGCAAGGTCTGATGGACTATATCACGCACATGGAGGCTGATACACACTATATTGCGGCTCTATCCCTGAGCGTCCAGATGCTGCCCTTGACCAAGGTTCTTACCAACCTAGCAGGTAACTCGTGGGCCCGAACCCTCACCGGAACCCGAGCAGAGCGAAACGAATACATTCTGCTCCACGAGTTTTACCGCAACAAGTACATCTGCCCCGACAAGCAGAGTTTCCGGGGTCGTCAGCGCGCTGAGGAAGAGCAACGCGAGGAAGAGGCGGCCGACGGAAAGAAGAAAGACAAGTACAAGGGTGGTCTTGTCTTTGAGCCTGAGAAGGGCCTGTATGACAAGTTCGTGCTTGTCATGGACTTCAACTCACTCTACCCGTCCATTATTCAAGAGTTCAACATATGTTTCACAACCGTGAACAGGTCAGCTTTGGTAAGTCACCTAGCGGGCTCTATTGAATGTCTTATGCTAATCCCACATGCAGGCTGAAGATGAGGACGCAGTCCCCGAAGTGCCTACCAACCAGGATCTAGGTATCCTTCCTAGACTCATTGCCACTCTGGTCAGCCGACGTCGACAAGTAAAGAGTCTCATGAAAGACAAGAAGGCTACCCCCGAGGAGCTGGCCACTTGGGACATCAAGCAACTGGCCTTGAAGCTCACTGCCAACTCCATGTACGGATGTTTGGGCTACACCAAGTCTCGCTTCTATGCTCGACCGCTGGCAGTTCTGACGACTTTCAAGGGTCGTGAGATTCTTCGCAGCACCAAGGAGCTTGCCGAGAGCAATTCACTGCAGGTCATTTACGGCGACACTGATTCCGTCATGATCAACGCCAACGTTGACAATGTGGCCGATGCTTTCAAGGTCGGCAACGAGTTCAAGAAGGCTGTTAATGACCAGTACAAGCTGCTGGAGATTGATATCGACAACGTTTTCCGTCGCATCCTCCTCCAGGCCAAGAAAAAGTATGCCGCCATCAACCTTGTGGAGAAGGATGGCAAGTTCATCGAGAAGATGGAAGTCAAGGGTCTCGATATGAAGCGTCGAGAATACTGCGCCCTGTCCAAAGAAATTTCCAAGCACCTACTGGACGAGATTCTTTCTGGAGACGAAACCGAAGTATCCATCGCTCGCATCCACGAGTACTTGCGCGAGATTTCCGGCAAGATGCGCGAGCAGACCATCCCCGTTCAGAAGTATGTCATCTATACACAACTTGGAAAAGCCCCCAAGGAGTACCCCAACGCCGATTCCATGCCTCAGGTTCAAGTCGCTCTCCGGGAGATGGCCAAGGGCAAGACAGTCCGCAAGGGAGACGTCATCTCGTATATCATCACTGGTGACAGCAAGAGCTCTGAGCCTGCTCCCAAGAGAGCTTATACTCCCGCTGACCTGAAGGCGGATTCTACCCTGCTCCCTGACGTTGAGTGGTACATCGGCAAGCAGATCTTCCCTCCTGTTGAGCGTCTCTGCGCCAACATCGTCGGTACTTCCACTTCGCAACTGGCGGAGCAGCTCGGACTGGATATCAAGCGCTACAGCTCGTTCCAGACCCAGCAGAACAGCTCGAGCAATGATCTCGAGATCCACCCCCTTGACTCTCAGATCCCTGATGGGATCCGCTTCGGGGACTGCGCCCGTCTTTCTCTGCGATGCCGCAAGTGCAAGGCCAGCTGCACGTTTGAAGGTCTCTCCGCCTCCCCTGACCGCGTCTCTGCATCCGGTGTCCTCTGTGGCTCCTGCGGTGCTACCATCTCGACACTATCCATCGTGGCTCAGATGGAGCACGCCATCCGCACTCAGACCAGTCGCTACTACGAGGGCTGGCTGGTCTGCGATGACTCTCAGTGCGGCAACCGAACTCGTCAGATGAGCGTTTACGGCACCCGCTGTCTCGGGCCCAAGGGGCTCGCACGGGATTGCCTCGGCCGCATGCGCTACGAGTACACCGAGAAGGCCATCTACACCCAGCTACTCTACTTTGCCAGTCTCTGGGATGTGGACAAGGCCAAAGCCAAGGCTGCCGCTGCCGAAGTGTCTAGGCAGGACCGTGAGAATATCCTCGCACAGGCTGAGCACAACCGCGTGCGCTTCGGTACAGTTAAGTGTGTAGTAGACAAGTATCTCGACAAGTGCGGTCGGCAATGGGTGGCCATGGACACTCTGTTTACCAAACTGGGCTTTAAGCTGTTGGCGTAAGGGGCAATCAAGGCAATGAATGGACGGACGTGGGTTATGGAATCAGGAATCAGGATGATGCATATGATTGGGAGTCGGTGGAGTCTTCAGCACAAGCGGCTTGTGTGGCGTTGAAACTTGTATAGGTAGGTTGGAACGGGCTGTTTGTTTGTTTGTTTGTCTCTTTCTTGCTAGATGGGCTGGTATTGAGACATCGATGCGGGCTGTATAGCGAGCGCGGGTGGCGTCTTGGAGTTTGGAGGGCTTGACAGTCACAATCATCTGCCTACATACATGGTTCGGTTGAAGTTGAAATAGTTATTTACCAGGTACGTAGTAAAATCATAATAACAAATACAAGTCTAAAAGTTTGACTTTAAAGGTCCAAAGTCTATTGCGCAGCGCAGGTGCTGGTTAAAACATTCATGACCCTAACTTGGGTTAATGGGTCGGTAGTCACGATGGCAAGGAACTGATAAAAGGTTGAACAAATATGTAGATATTCTGCCACTGGCTCATGCTCCTTCGAAATCAGATGATATACAGCAAAAGCATCATAAAGACCCTTTCATCAAAGCTCGACCAGGCCAAACGCCTCTATACATCGACACCAAAGAGGAAGAGCCGTTCCGTTGGCGACCCGGTCCTCTCCTCCACCCCTGGTACAATGTATATGCCCCTGAGGCGCCATAGAAAAGAGCCCTGTCGTCATCATCAATCATAGAAGGTCTTCCTTTGTTGTTCCTTCTCTGCCCCTCGGTCCTGATCCTGATCCTGGTCCTGATCGTAGAGGCAGCATCTAAAGCCAGCGAAGGGCGAGTGCATGGCCAGAGGCTGTCGCGTGCAAGATGGCAAAGAAGCAGTTCAGTTCAGTTCCATTCCGTCCGAATCGGCTCGTTCTGCCTCTTGCTCCGAAAATTTTCAACCTCGAATCCCTAAAACACCACCTCGGCCGCCCACCCCTTGTCGTGTGTATAAGATGGACGCGACGCAGTCAACGAGACGCTTCTCCCCATCAATACCCCCCTTCCGTAGCCCTCCCCCCCCAAAAAAACAACCAGTGGCATGCTGGGAAATATCAACGTCAAACCGCGTGAAGCCCTGAAACCCGAAATCCTCCGCAATATTAAAGGAACCGAAACACACTTGGGGCATGCTCAGGAAGGGGTCCATAGTAGGTGGTGATGAACACAATGATGAAAGAAAATCCCTAGTCCGAAAAAGTGCCCCCTCTCACGTCACGATGAGAGGGATGTCCGTCTGTCTATGGGCAAGGTATCATGAGTTCGGAAAAAATGCGTGCTCAACTTTTAGGACACGTCTGATGGAAAAAAGCCTGTAAATGCAAGAAAACACAGCCCCGCCTAGTCTATTCTGCCGAAATGCAAGACACCGAAGGAAGAAAAATACTTTTACTCGCTCTGTTTCTTGTCACTGTCCGCAGGGACAGCCTTCGACATCGCTGGGGAGGCAGAAGTAGACGGGGGCGAAGCAGGGTGGTCATTATCCATGTTTGCAAGGAGGCTGAAAAGATACGTTAGCCGACGAGTCGCCAAACAGCATCCATGAACATGACTGGACCACAACTTACCTGAATGCATTAGAGTGTGAAGTGTTCTCCCTGGTGGGAGGGGTGCCAGTCCGCGACGAGGCACCCGAATCCTCGCCAGGGCGGCCAAGGAACCCACCAGGGCCCAGGCGTCTTCCGCTGTTGCTGCGAGACGAGAGCATCGAGGCGGGACCAAGGGAGATGTTGCCGCTCGCGGTTCGATTGGCAGAACCCTTCAGGCGGCGCAGGTCGTCCATACCGACCTGGTTGCTGGTCTGGTGGTGGCCGTAGCCCGACGAGAAGTTGCGGGCGTCACCTCGTCCAGGGGGAAGGCGACCGCCTCCTCGCTGGTTGCTGCGGGCAGCCTCTTGTGCCTTGGCAGCTTGAGCGGCCTCGGCCTCGGCTCGGACCTCTTCCAGGGTCTTGGGACCCTTGTTGGTCTCCTTGGAAACCCAGTTGGCTTTGCGGAGATCAAGAACGTCCAAGAGCATGAAGTTCAAACGGCTGGGGAGTTCGGGCATCTCCATCATAGTCTGGATGCGCTGGAAGTAAGCATCCATCATGGGACGGCCCTTCTCAGTCGAGTCGAGGTTAGCACCAATGGTCCGGAGCAGCTTGCTGAGCGACTCAATCTCGGCCTCATCAGGCACTCCCTTATAGTCGACGAGTTTGTGCACGCATTCGTGCATGATTCGCTCAGTGAGCATGCCCAGCTTGTACAGCTCACCGATAAACTGGACGAGACCGAGACCACGTCGCTTGGCAGCGGCAGCAATGTAGTACTCATCTGACATGAGCGCAGCGTCACCGGGTTTCCTGCCAGACTGGTCCTCATTCTCCTTAGGCTCGGGCAGGTTGACAGTCCAGCCGCGCTCGAATTCTTCCTGACATCTGTTGAGGAGGTACTTGCGGAACAAGTTGCCGCCGCTGACGATGTTACCATTCTTGTCCTTGATCCGCTCGTCGCGGACGTCTGGGCTCATGGTCTCAAGCATACGCTTGCAGAACTTGGCATACATCGAAGCCCAGTGAGCCTCGTCAGTGGCCTTCTCAAAGGTAAGCTGGATGACCTGGCGGAGAGTGCGCCCGTCAGATTCGTCCTTGGACTGGGACGCAATAACCAAGATCTGGTCCGCAATCTTGTCGAACTTCTCAGGGGTCATCTTGTTGAGGGCAGCCTTGACCTTGCGCTGGACCATCTCAGGATCGAGATAACCGGAGACGGAAGCTTGGGGCTTGCCTCCCATTAGGCTCGTGGGCTTCCAGCCACTGGAAGTGACAGCGATAGGCTTCAGGTCCATGCCAGCAGTCAGAGGCATGGTCTTAGCAGCCTGAGCCTCCTTGCCATCGTGACCACGTCGGCTACCACCCCCACGTCCACGACGAGAGCTGCTATCCGTGCGAGGAGAGCCGGGCAGGTGGGCTTGGGAGGGATTCCGTGACATTGGGCCACCGGTGGGAAATCCACTGTTGGTCCGGCCGCCAAACGAGGCCATGGAACCAGGCCGGCTGCTATTACTGTTGGCCATAGCGAAGCGCTGTTCTGAGGTGGTGCCAGATACGTTGGGTCGGCCTTGTGGAGCAATGAAAGAGCCCATGGGGAAGCCACCACCACCAGCAACATTACCACCACGATGAGAGCCCGTGCGGGCACCGCCGGGAGTGTTGGTCCTCGAGCGCTCGCCATCGCCAATGAGAGACTTGACCTGTTGATGAAATTCGAGCGAAGGCTGCTCAGTGAAGACCTTCTGGAACTGCAGCAAGAAGTTGGAATCGTACTTGAATGTCTTGCCCTTCTTGGCGACAGCTGCATTCAACGCAGGGTTGGGAGACTTGATGCCGGCGGGGTAGATGTCTTGCTCAATGACTTTGAGGAAACGAGACGACTTAAGAGACTGCAAAGCGGCGCTAGGCTGGGCGGGCTCGACAGCTTTGGTGTGGAGGGGTGTCAAGTTCAGAGCAGCGGGCTTTGCGCCACGCTTCTCGGGCTTCTGGCTAGCAGCCTCAGCTGAAGAAGCGGGCTTGTCGTTGCCAATCGTCATGCCAACAAGTTTGTCGGCGACAGAATCAACCTTGGCAGACTCGGGCTCCTTGCCAGTTCGGGCCTGGGCGAGGAGTTCAGCGAAAGAGGGAGCAGAGCCGCCAGTTGACTCGGCCTGCTGGCGTCGCTTCTCTTTTTCCTCCTCGAGACGTTCCATTTCGCGCTCCTGCTCACGAAGCCTCTGGTCTTCTTCGGCGGCGTTCTTGGCCTTGTCCTGATCAGCCTTGGCCTTGGCAGCGGCCTTCTCGGCCTCGGCCTTCTTGCGATGCTCTTCCTCTGCCTTCTCACGGCGAGCATCTTCTTCCTCCATCTCACGAATCATGCGCTCGATCTCATCCTCATCAGGCTCGTCGTTCTTAGAAGATTCCGCAGGCTTGTCGGCCTCCTTCGTTGACTCCTCAGCCTTAGGAGCGGCCTCAGCAGTCTTGACATCTGGAGCTTTAACCTCAAAAGTGGGTTTACTCTCGGGCTCAGCACTGTCGGTAGATACAGGCTCAGCCTGAGCCTCGACGGGCTTCTCCACAAGCTTCTCTGCAGGCTTCTCCGTGGGCTTCTCTGCAGGCGTCTCTGCAGGCGTCTCTACAGGGTTCTCTGCGGGCTCCTCTGCGGACTTGGGGTGGTCTTCTTTGGGGGGCGCTTGGGTAGCCTGCTTAATCTTCTCCTTCAACTCATCCTGAATCTCCTTGGCAGTCTTGGGAGTAGCATGGCTATCAGTGCGGCCGTGCGAAGGAGTGGTGGACTTGGGGGGAGGAGTTGGGGCCGAAGTCACAACGGGGGGCGTCTTAGACTGCTGGATGCTTGGAACGGGGGAGGAGGGCGTCTTGAAGGCTGAAGTATCGATGATCTCGCCGGCAGCGTTCTTGATCTGAATAGCGGCGCTCTTCTTAGGCACCTTGACGAAGCTGCTGGCGGTGGGCTTCAGCGAGGAGTTCTGAGGCTGAGGGGTCGAAGACACGATGACAGGTTGGTTCTGCTGGTTGGCGCTCGAGGGTCTCTCAGGCTGAGAGGGGGATCGGGACATGCCATGGCTCTGCTGGTGGTAAGGAGGAACAAAGTTCTGGTTGTAGCCGGGAGAGTTAGCCTGGGGAGGGCCCATGTACGGCATGTTGTTATAACCGTATGGCATTGACAGAGGACGTCCGTAAGCGTCCACCTGCTGGTGCTGGGGCGGGTAGCCGAAGTTCTGGGATTTCATAGTCAGCATGTATTCAAAGAAGCCGCTTTCGGGTGACAAGTCGATAGAGCGCGGTGCATCAGTCAAGGGAAATTGTTCTGAGGGTGTTCTTGAAGAGCCATGAGACGGTACGCGCGTACTGCTAATGTCGTGTTCGCGCCAGTGCTGATCTGTACGTTTACTGAAACGCCGACGCTGGTTGAACTCGTTGCCATGCAAGTCTCGTGCGGCGTCTTGCGAGCGTCCAACCTGAACTGACTTTTCCAGGTCGCCACGCCGCGCCTTGTTCTTTTTGAGGGTTTTGTAGGGGTGTTTGTCAACTTGAGAAAAGGGGAACTGTACTTGTTGGTGCTGAGGAGCCATGGGAGGCGGGTAGTGGTATTGAGGAGGTGTCTGCATGGACATGTTGGGCTGCATGTTAGCAGATGCCATGTTAGGAGTATTAGGCATCGAGGGCACGAGAGCCGGGCTTCGAGCTGGTTGCGGGGAGTTCGGGTACGGCATGTTGCGAGGCTGGGGTTGGAAGGCAGGGGGCATGCCTCGACCCTGGCCGGGGCCGTTGCGGAATTGGTTGTTAGGAGGATATCCCATCTGCTGGTTGTAATTGTTGCCGTGGGGGTTATAACCTCGGCCACGGCCACCCTGAGACTGGAAATTGCCTCGACCAGCGCTGTCGGACTCGCGTCGGAAGTGAGCTCCAGGCTGTGAGTTGGGGTTTGTAGGGACAGAGCCCTGCCTCATGTGGCGCTGCAAGGCAGACGTGTCAGTATTGGTCTCAAAAGGAGGGTTATTCTAATCTGGATTGATTGATGAAAGAGGGCCAAGATATGGAAACTAACCTCGCCATCGCTACCGAGACTACCAAAGGTCATCTGTCCGCTGGCCTGCTGGAGGCCGGAAGGAGGTCGGCCACCGCTGGCAGAGGGCTGAGGAATCGGAGAAGGAGAGTGGGCAGGCGAGGGGATTCGCGCATTGCCACCGGGGATAGGAATAGGAGCAGCACTGCTCGTCTGAGGAGTGCTATGGCCCATGGCGGGAGAATCAAAGCCAAACTGGATGCCTGACTTTGCACCACCGACGGGGCCACCGTTGGCGACAAAGCTGTTGGGGCCGTTGGCAGCCATGGTGACAGAGCTCTTTCGAGAATGATCAGAACCGTTCAGGTTAGCGCCCCGGACAACGGCAGGGACGGCGGGGGTGACGGCGGGTTTGCCGTTCACAGGAGACGATGAAGCGCCTTTCGCATTCTGCGCCGAGGACGACGATGCACCAACCACCACGGGAGGGTGGGATCCGGTCGCGACTAGAGGAGTCTGAGCTGGCTTCTTGGGCGCACCAGCAGCGGAGGCATAAGAAGTAGCCGTAGTCGCGGGGGTGTTTGTCGCCGGGATGGGGTTCTGCTGGTTGGCAGGCGACGTCATAAGGGGAGTTCGTGGTCGTTCGCGATGGGAGAGTGTGTGGTGATTTTTTTTTGTGGGCGTCGAGGGAGAAAGCGGAATAGAGTCGCCGGGGCCAGGACTTGTCGAAGACTCGGAGGTGCAGCGGGGCAACAAGTTTCGACAACGACGTGGACACAGAGTCGTAGAAAACCGCGATCAGGGAGAAGGCGCGAAAAGAAGCGACGGGAAGTTCGAGAGGCGGCTCGAGGGGAGGTCGAGGCAGGCCAGATCGATCACAGGCGAACAAGGAGTGAAGGTCGTACCGACGAAAGCGACCGTAGGCGTCTGAGACAGGCTACGATCCGGCGCGGCAGCGACGAGAAGAAAAGAAGATGAGAGGAGAGAAGGTCTCTGTGATGATATTAACACAGGACAGGATCCAATGCTGATGCAAATGGAACAGGGTCGGGTGAGGATACTTTTTTCCACCGGACCAGGGAGGTTGTTTGATGGTGAGGATTTTAAGAGGAATCGGCAAAAAAAATTTGGGCAGCAGGATATGATATGGGCGGGAAGGGGCGAGAGGGAGGAGGGGGAGGGCTATCCCCGTAGGGCAGATTTGGGCAATGGACACTGTGCGCTTGTGCCCGCTGGGCCGGACGAGCACGGAGGCATTGGTAGATGATTTAGGGCCTATCTGGGCATTCCGGGGGGGCATTCAGTCACTGTCGTAGACGCTGGCAAGCCCGTTGCCACAGAGTGCTTTGGGCTGCACTGACAGTGTGATTAAGTGCCAAGGCAGATTCAAACACGGTACGTGGGGACCTCCCACGCCGGGCGGGAAGTCCAGCCAGAGAGAGGGCAAGGTAGGTACGTGGCTCAAGGTACCTATCTTAGCTTACCAAACGTCGAGTCCCCGGCCAGTTTGCTGGGAAACCTAACCAGAAGGCACCGCATAATTTCTCCATTCATTCGCCCACAAAGGCCACAAGGGGACTCTCATCGCTACGTCAATCCCCGCGGGCGAGGGCACGCTAACACGATAATTACTCCAGGCTAAAATCTCGATAGCTTGAGACATGGGAAATTTCCCCAATGCGCAAACATGAGTTAGAAAGCGACTGTGAAAGATCAGACAGACAAGACACGAATCGTGGACGAAGGGCACATGAAATCCAGTCAAAACAAAGTTGCCTACGCACCGTCTGCCTGGCCCAAACTTGAGAGGCTGCCTCGCAGTCTCTGCCCGTTAGCCTTAGGTACGTACATAGGTCGTCGTGTTAACTCCAACCTTAACATTCACATGCCACACCAGGGCAGATGTAATGTTAGGTGTGATTTCAGCGCTCAACGCCAAACCAAGGGTAAAGGAGTCGAAAGCGTTTGCTTCCATCACGTACTCCGTATCCGTACAAGCAGCCAAGATCTTGACAACGAACTTTGATAACTAGGCTTCAGAGTCATCCCATAGATAGTATTCATGGTTACCCTTACCCAGCAGGCAAGAAGCCAACTCCGGATACTGGTCCCGATGGGCCGGCCGGTAGCCATTATCTCCGAAAGGATGCCGCTCAGATCATGAATAATAATAATAATAATAAT